>JASANF010018127.1:0-10927 GCA_030248245.1 Trissonchulus sp. WLG1_4
GGATGTTTTCAGTTAACTGCTAACTGATTCATTTTCAGTTAAAGTTAAGCAGTTACAGTTAACTTATAATAACTGATTTCCGTAATTTCAACGACGAGCGTTTTGCTACGATAAATCGGGCCCAGAAATCAAGACAGGTTACTCAGGCAGTGGTAAGGTTTGTGTTCGTCCGCTGTTGCTTTCTAGGTTTGTGTTGCCTGTCTGTTTAGTAATTAGTTTGCTGTTGGTTTGAGAATGGGGTGTTAGTATGGCTCCCTGTTGGTTTGAGTCTATGATTGTGTTGTCTTGAGTCTCGATTCGTGTCGCTTTAGCTTTGAGACTCTTGCTTTGAGCCTAGGTTTGTGTTGCTTGTAGTCTAAGTTGCTGTTGGCTTGAGAATTGGGTCTTAGCTGGCTCGCTGTTGCGTGAGTCCAGGGTTGTCAGTTGGTTGTTGTCTCACTATTGCTTTGGGCCTAGGTTTGTGTTGCTTTGAGTTTATGTTTGTGTTGCTTTGCTCTAGGTTTGTGTTGCTTTGAGTTTATGTTTGTGTTGCTTTGACTCAGGTTCGTGTTGCTTTGAGTTTATGTTTGTGTTGCTTTGAGTCTAGGTTTGTGTTGCCTGCAGTCCAAGTCTGTTTGCTTTTGGATTGAGAATGGGGAGTTAAAATGGCTCCCTGTTGGTTTGAGTCTTTGTTTGTGTTGCTTTGAGTCTAGGACTGTGTTGCTTTGAGTTTATGTTTGTGTTGCTTGAGTCAAGGTTTGCGTTGCTTTGAGTCTTTGTGTTGCTGTTAGTCTAGGTTTGTGTTGCTTTGAGTTTATGTTTGTGTTGCTTTGAATCTAGGTTTGTGGCCACAAAGAAAATACTACTTCTGCGATGAAAAAGTCACATGTGTACATTGCTGAGTGAAGCTCAGGCTTTGTTATGTGGCAGTGGAGTGGGTCCAAAATTTGGCCGCTAAACACAAAGATCTACACTTCCTAAAAAAACTTTAAAGTTCAGTTGACTAAAATAAACATGTCAGTTGTCAAGTACTGTAGTATTAACGAATTGGGAGTTCATGTGGTGTGTCAACTGGTACTTCTGGGGACGGCGGGTTAATCCGGCAAAGGAATAGGCCCCTTAACACCAAAATAATAGCCGTGTAAATGTGACTTTATACGCCTTCACGGGACAAATTTCGGGTTGAAAAGCGAACAAACGAGCTACGCTGTATTTAAAATAATATTAAAATTGTATAAAAATTCTTTTTTAATATTAATATAAATGCAGCGTGTCAGTTTCTGCACAGGCATATACTTGTCTTGTATATGCCCAGCCGTTATTAAAAAGAATATTAAAAATAAAGTGCTTTTTAATATTAATATGGGCAATTTATTTTTAATTTAATATTAATATAAATACAATTGTTAAAATATTTTTAATTTAATATTAATATAAATAAAATTCTCAATTTATTTTTAATTTAATATTAATATAAATACAACTCCTGAAATATTTTTAATTTAATATTAATCTAAATAAAATTTTCAAATTATTTTTAATTAAATATTAATAAAAATATTAATATTAAAAGTATTTTAAATACCGACTTTTAATATTAATATTAAGTATTAAAATAACGGTATTATCAACGCATCAGCGATTATATACTAAAGTGTGTTTCGCAGAGAATCTACGCGCTGATTGGCCAGCAACATGTTGCACAAAACGGCAACATGTGGGCTGGAAATGATGAGCGCATCTGCCTGCGCTTTTACACAGGCAGAAAGTGTCTCACTCTTCTTCTAAATAGAGTGAGACACTATTATGTACTCTGGGTAACGATTTGCATAACTTTTCGCTGCAGTTTACGCAATGCTTCCGTAAGATTTTTTTCGAAGTGTTTTTTAAAGATTTGCGCAACAATTCGCTGCAGTTTTTGCTGTTTCCAAACAATCTGCACAACATTTCGCTGCAGTTTTCGCAATGTTTCTAAACGATTTCGCAACATTTCAACGCACTTTTCTCAATATTTTAAGCCATTGGGGCAACATTTCGCTGCAGTTTTCGTAAGGTCTCAGAACGATTAGCGCAATTAGTTTGCAGCAGTCGCAATATATTCAACCGATTTGAGAAACACTTTGCTGCTGTTTTCGCAATGATTTGTAACGATTTGCACAACTTTTCGCTGCAGTTTACGCAATGCTTCTGTAAGATTTGCGCAACATTTCGCTGCAAAAAAACAGCCAGAAAAGGACAAAACCACACCCAAACAAAAAAAAAAAAAAAACAAACACAGAAACCACACAAAACCAACAAAAAAAACCCACCACACCAAAAAAAAACAAACAAAAAAAAACAACAACCCCCCCCCCCCCCCCCCCCCCCCCCCCCCCCCCCCCAAAAAAAAAAAAAAAAAAAAAAAAAAAAAAAAAAAAAAAAAAAAAAAAAAAAAACACCCCCCCCCCCCCCCCCCCCCCCAAAAAAAAAAACAAAAAAAAAAAAAAAAAAAAAACAAAAAAAAAAAAAAAAAAAAAAAAAAAACAAAAAAAAAAACAACACAAACAACAAACCACAGTTTTGCAATGTTTTAAATTTTGTATACGCAATGTTTCAAAACAAATTGCGCAACATCTCGCTCTAGTTTTCGCAATATTTCTAACCGATTTAGCAACATTTCAACGCACTTTTCTCACTATTTTAAACAATTTGCACAACATTTCACTGCAGTTTTTTAATGTTTTTAAACCATTTGTGCTACAATTCGCTGCAGTTTTCGCAATGCTTCTCTAAGATTTGCGCAACATTTATTTCACTGCAGTTTTGCTATGTTTTTAAACCATTTGTCCAACAATTCGCTGCAGTTTTCGCAACTTTCCAAGCGATTTGCGCATAATTTCGTTGCAGTTCCTGCAATATTTCTGAACAATTTCAGCATCATCGGTCATCCAAGGTGATTGTCTTATGTTGTCTGCCATTTGAAAGGGGGAGCTTGTGCTCAGACCTTACGGGAGACGCTGATTGGATTAAGGTGATTTCATAAAACCATGGCTTTACCTACCTTTTCATATGATTAGCACATAATTTCATTACGAAATATCAGCTGATTCGTTTCTAATTGCGTAGGTTTAAAAATTGACTTTCGCTTAGCTGAATTGCAAACCGGCAGCACAGCAAGTCGCTGCTATCCTGTTGAAATTTTAACTCGCGAAAGGCAGACTTTCATGAAATTTTAACTCGCGAATAAGGCAAAATTTCATAATGAAATCGTGCTACTCACATAAAAACGTACGTAAAGCAGCGGTATATATGATTTTGATTTGATTTATAAAACCACCTGGGTGAAATCCAACCCTTGGATTCGACTACACAAGTCCTGAACCTCTATCTACGCCACACAAAATGTACATTAATCAACACAACAAAATAGTTTTATTTAACAGCTAGGACATAAATATATACAGTACTGTATAAATTTGATCACACAACATTGTGGCAAATGATCCGATACGCTCATCAACGTGAAAAACGATAGCCATTTTGCATAAATAAATACAAGTACAAAATTTACAATTTACAAAGCATTACAAGAATATATTAGATTTACTAAGTATAAGACATAAATAATATTGTTGCCGTAGGTCATGACCTAACTAATAGCCATGCCCCACAGTAATTTTATTAAAGCGCGTGTTCAATACATGTAACGCGGTTTTGTTTTGGGGGGCAACGTCGGCCAAATTTAAAGAAGACTGTACTCTAGCAACTTAGCGCGGTCCGGTTGCACATTCGGAATATACGCACTGTAACTGAAGCACCAAGTGCATGAACGAGTGCGCTGCGCACGAGTTTATGCACGCGGGCTTCACGTGTTAATGCGAATAGGTGCAGAGTGCACACTGCAAAGTGATATAACATATGTTATATGTTTTGAAAAATACAGTGCAATAAGTCAATAACTAAGATGCACGCCTACAGCAGTGCAATAACTAACTTATTATAAAAATGCCCCCATTGGGCATCACTGAGGTTAGAATAGGAGGTTCTAAAGCGGAAAATGCAATTTCGCTCGTTAAAGATAATGGACAAGTTTGCTGTGAATAGGAAAAATTCATTTTGTTAAAGTTGGTGGACAAGAGCGACCAAAATAGCCAACCCCATGAGACATTAGCGCTTTCTGCACCCTATTCGCGCGAATCATTCGTAACCGTCAGCTTCCGAAAACGCCAATATTACGTTTAGCGCGTGTCGTGAGAGCGAGTATCAATAACTTGTAGTTTGATCTCATTAACATAAGCTTGATTGCATATGATACTACAATACAAACCATATATTGATTGGTCAAATTATTACAACGTAATAAATACTGTAATGTCCGCACCGCACCTGGCACGGGGTGAAAAGTTCGTCTATATGGTATTTAGTTACTATTTATTGTCAATTTTTGTTATTAGTCAACAGTATTTTCTGCATCGGTCTGCCAAGAGTACACAAACCTCTTAAAATCCAGGAAGGCAAAAAGGTCTAATTGTATTGACTTTATAATCCGCGCGAATAGGGTGCAGAAAGCGCTAATGTGTCATGGGGTTGGCTATTCTGGTCGCTCTTGTCCACCAACTTTAACAAAATGAATTTTTCCTATTCACAGCAAACTTGTCCATTATCTTTAACGAGCGAAATTGCATTTTTCCGCTTTAGAACCTCCTATTCTAACCTCAGTGATGCCCAATGGGGGCATTTTTATAATAATTCTATGCGTTTTTCCGCTTTAGTTAAAACCAATGACATGACAACTTGTATATACTTATTTAAATTTTTCGTAAATAAGTTCATTTTCGTGTTCAGCATCAAAAACTATATGTACCTAAAAAGAAATCGTGATGTTAATTGAGGGAAGCTGAAAAAAATTGACGGCCCTCCCTCTGTACCCCTTGGGGGCGGGGGGTTACCAGTGGGGGGAGGGTCGTCGGTGGCTACAGGAGTTTCCTAGACAAACATGGACATTAGATTCGCGTTCAGGCGCTCTGAAAACTGACGGAAACTGAAATTTTCGTATTGATAGTCTTTATGGATTAGGATTTTTATTTAAATTGATTGGTTTGAAACCCTGTTGGTTCAAATACGCAAATTTCACTTCCACACAAAGTAAAAACCCAGAATTATGAGTTATGACTACCGTTAATTTAATAGTGCTCTGGAATTTTAATATTGATATTTACTATGTTTTAAAACTATCCTAAATATAGTGATAATTATAATAATAGGGGCACGTGGCTTTGGAAGGGCTGGCCGTGATGTTCTAAACATAAAATACGCTTACATTATGATGGACGTGACCCGGTTCTCTGGTTCCAGGTCAATAAAGTTAGAGTTATTTCATTGTCAAAATTAATCTTACGTTTTTCGGCACATAAGTCAACGGTAACCCATAGTTTTTATGGTGTCCAAATGAAAGCTGTTCTTATATCATATCTGATGCCGAAAACTAGAACTTTTTAACATATAGCTAAAAAAGTTATGGCGGAAATAGTTTTTACGTAAACTTTGTCTTTTTCTAAAGTATCACGCAATGTCCGTGTTACCATTGATACAACAAAGGACATGCTTCCATGAAAAGTCACCCATATAACTGTGATCCTTAAACAAAGCAGTTTTCACTTCATCAGTGACCATGATGGAGCCAAATATATTCGTCCAAATTTGAAAGTTTTTTTATTCTAAAATATTATTTTGCAATTTGAAAGTTTTTTATTATAAAATATTATTAATCGGACCCCACGTTAAGTCAGCGTTTAACTATAATTAATACGGAACATTGGTTGGTTTTTACATCATCGTGCGACCCATTAATCGATAGCTCTTGACAAACACTAGCATTAAAAAAAATTACGTCGATGCCACAACCATACGAAAAGTTATGGCTCCTGGAATTTTTCCCTTTGTTGACTACCTGTAATCACCTCATATGCGATCAAATCGCATTGCAAGTCAACTTTGACTTAAACTTGATTTTTTTTCAAAATAAATTTTAACGTTAAACACTGCGTGACCTCACGTTGTATATCTAGTCTAACTAGTCTAAACTAGACGCACTAGTCTTGTAATATAAATAGTAGCCCCCAAAATTTTTAATATAAATATTAATATTAATAGAACTGAGATTTTATTTTAGTTTTAATATTAATATAAATAGCCAGTCGAATTTCTTTAATTAATATAAAATATTAATATAAACAGCTTTTTTGATTTATTTTTAATAGCTTCTTTGATTTATTTTTAATATTAATATAAACTAGTCGGGTGGCTACAACGGGTTGCCGACAGTGGGTAGAGGACCCTCTATTTTAAGCAAAGGACCCTCTATTCTAAGTAGAGGACCCTCTGTTCGTGTTCAGGAGCTCAAATTACCCCTATCGACATCAAAATCTCATTTTCGAAAAGTTGCCCCATTTTGATCCCTTTAGGGCTGGTACCCTGAAGGAGCCATAGGGGGATCCTGAAAGGTCCTAGGCAAAAACAAACCCCATACTCTCGTGTTAGGGGCACAAATTATCCCTAGAGACATCAAAATCTCAATTTCGAAAATTTGACCCCTTAGGACCCCCTACGGGGGGCACCCTGGGGGGGCGTATGGGGATTCAGGGGGTCCTAAACGAAAGTAAACCTCGGATTCGTGTTCAAGGGCCCAAATTACCCCTAAAGAAACCATCTCAATTTCAAAAATTTGACCCCTAAGGACCCCCTAGGGGGGTAAAAGGTAAGGTAAAGGTAACCCGAGGATAGATAATCCTTTGGCGTGTCCGCCCTCGGGTGCGGCGCTCATCTCCGTTACAAAGCCCTGGGGCGTCAGGGATGCCACTTCAAGAGTGACTACATCCGTGGAGGCGGGGCCAGCCCCTCAAGGCATAATGCCCTACACGGACCCCTGTTACCTTCCCACGTTATCGTGGTACACATTTACCGACCAGATGAGGATGGACTGCTGGGTTGGCAGGAGCAATGTGGCCCTAATCTCTTGCTCAAAAAGACTACGTATAACCGAGTAGCTGGGATTCGAACCTCCAACCTTCCGATTAGAAATCGAACACCGTAACCACTCGGCCACACTGGCCAAAGGAGGGGGATACCCTAGGTGGGGGGTACCCTAGGGGGGGGGTACCCTGGGAGACCGTAGGGGGTTCAGAGGAGTCCTAGGCAAAAAATGACCTCGGATTCGTGTTCAGGGGCCTAAATTACCCCTAGAGACATCAAAATCTCAATTTCAAAAATTTGACCCCTTAGTACTCCCTAGGGGGGGTACCCTGACGGGGCCATAAGGAGGGTCCAGGAAGGTCTTAGGCAAAAACTAACCCCAGATTCGTGTTCAGGGGCCCAAATAACCCTTTCGAAGCGAGATCTTAATAATATGAAAAAACTCGAAAATAAATTTTTGACTAAAAAAGTACACTAGGTCACTTTTGGAAGAGACCTGACTCCTGAGACTTCAGCCAAATTGCTTGGGGTACCAAAGTGAAAGACCATACACGACGCTGACCAAACAATATCAACTGACAGCCCTGCACCTATATATTGTGTCGTAATAACAATACAGTGCGAGTGATTAGCCATTAAAACGTTATATCTTGACGAAATCAGGAAAAACCATGTTTTCCAGGGTGCCAGAGGGGGGTGTACCAGTTCTGGCTACTAGGAAAATCTGACAGCAAAACTATGGGCACCCTGCAATGCACAGTATATGGGTTCATATTCGCATACAAAACGACAAACCTCCATCTATAACTGTCTTGGCTGCACTGCCCATGGGTAGCCTACCCCCATAATACACGTGAATTACCTTCCGAGCCCCCTTCCCTGCGCTACAGTTACACGATCGACTTCAAAATAGCAGATGCGCTATAGCGCCATCACACTACCCTGTATGCAAGAGATGGAGGCTACTTCACTTGCGTGACTTCTCAAAAATTGGCTAGAAATTTTCAGTACTATTAAAATTAATTATACAAATTAAAAGCCATTCGCTTGCATATATATGTGTACATCTGCTTATTTTGAAGTCAAATTGGTTGAGCTAGGCGGAGCTCAGAAGTCACTCACTCTCGTTAGTGGGTCCAGGCTTACCGTTGCAGACGATTTTCTTTCAAATTGAACCCATATACTGTGCAGGGTGCCAATAGTTTTTCTTCAAATTTTCCTAGTAGCGAACTCAACCCACCGCCCCCCTTACCGACAGTTTCATTTTCGTCAAATAACTTTTAAGGCTAAATTCAGCTCGCACTTTTTTTACACAATTATAGGGGCGTCAGTTATATTTTGTCAGCATAGAGTCTTTTCAGTACCCAAGCAATCGCAGCGAAGCCTAGGAGTTCAGGGTCTCTTGCAAAAGTGACCTAGTTACTTTTTAGTCAAAATTTCAGTTTTCATTTTATCTCGCTTCAAAATTCTGGGCCCAATATGGGTTTTTTTTAGTATCAACCTCCTTTGGGGCCATCAGGGTACCCCCCCTCCGGGGACAAGGGGTCAATTTTAATTTTATTCTCTATTTTAGGCCAGTTTCACTTGCCAACTCCTCAAACTCCTCGAACCCTGCTCTACCTCCCAAAGTGCTAGGTACCCCCCGCCTAGGTCTCCCCCCTCCTGGCCAGGTGGCCAGCAGTTCAGGTCTTTCATCGGAAGGTTGGAGTTCAATCCCAGCCTTCTTGTTTCTAGTCTTGGCCAGATTGCAGGGCCACATTGCTCCTGCCGTTCACAGCATCCCTCAGTAGACAAACCACGATAACATGTGGGAAGAACAGGATTCCGGTAGGCGTCTGCGGCTGGCCCCGCCCTCCACGGTAGCACTCAAGTGGCATCCCAGGGCTTTAGCGGAGCGCCGGCCGGACACCAATTTCTTCCTCGGGTCCTTTTCCTCCTTTTTCCCCTGGCTAGGGTTGAATAAATGTTTGTGGCCCTTGACACAAATCAAAGATTCTTGTAGAACCCCCCCCCAATCCCCTCGCCCCCCGGGTCCCCCATAGGGGTCCTAGGGGCAACTCAAATCAGTTTGTTCTCTGGAATATTCTCCCGCCAAAAAAAATAGTTTTTCCCTTTCGTCCCCCCGAATGAGCGATTTGGAGATGAGATTTTGAGTGTCAATAGGGGTGGTAACTCCTGAACACAACACAACCTGTACTTAGAATCAAGGGTCCTTTGTTGAATGCAAGGTACTCCACTGTCAGAACTCAGTTGTAGCACAACTGGTTATATTAATATTAAAATAATAAAAGCTATTAAAATAAAATCAAAAACTGTTGTGTAATATTTATATTTAATTAAAGAAAATTAAAATTGGCTATTTTATATTAATATTAGAACTAAAATAAAATCTCAGTTCTTATTAATATTAATATTTATATTAAAAATTTTGGGGCTATATTATTAATCATCTAGTTTGACTGGTCAACTAGATATACAATTACAGTTCACCTAACGTTAAAATTTATTTTGAAAAAAAATAGTTTAAGAGTCAAAGTTGACTACCTAGATAGATTAATACATCCATCATAACAAAGGAAACCCAGACTCAGTATATAGCATAGCATAATTTTTTGATGCTAATGTTTGTACACTAAGTATAATGGGTAGAATAATAAAGACTACCAATGTTCATTCTAATGTATAGTTAAACAGTATCATGATATTTTATAATAAAAACTTTCAGATTCATAATATTTTAGAATCAAAATTCAACAAATATTTACTCTCTGTATAAAATTCATTAAATAAAGTGAAAACTGCTTGTTTAATACAGTATAGTAAGTATATTTTACTCTCTGTTTTATTCTATCAAATAATTTATTTACTCTTTTGCATAATTTATTTTAGAAAGACAAAATATATTTTTTCGCCATAACTTTTTAGCTATATGTTAAAAAGTTCTAATTTCACAGTATATTTTACTCTCTGTATATTTTACTCTCTGTTCGGTTACATTGACTTATGTGCAAAACGTAACATTTTGACAATAAATAACTCTAACTTTATTGACCTGGAACCAGAATTAACAAGTAAGATCATAATGTAGCGTAATTTATGTTCAAACATCACAGCCACCTTCAACCACATATTATTATAGATTGTCGCTATACGAGTTTAAAACATAGTAAATATCAATATTTAAAACAACTGTCATAACAGTAGTCATAACTCATAATTATAGGGTTTTTTACTTTGTGTGGAAGTGAAAATTACGTATTTGAACCAACAGGGTTTTCAAAACAATAAATTTAAATAAAAATCCTAATCCGTCAAGACTATCAATACGAAAATTTTCGGTTCCAGTCAGTTTTTCAGAGCGCCTGAACGCGAATCTGGTGAGCAGTGTTTCCTCAAGAAACTCCTGTAGCCACGATGACCCTGCCCCCACTGGTAAGCCCCCGGCCCCGAGGGGTAGAGAGGGAGGGCCGTCAATTTTTTTTCAGCTTCCCTCAATTAACATCACGTTTTCTTTTTAGGTACATACTCGTTTCTGATGCTGAACGCGAAAATGAACTTATTTACAAAAAAATTAAATAATTATTGTCTAGTTGTGGTTTTATTGGTTTGAACTAAAGCGGAAAAACACATAGAATTATTATAAAAATGCCCCGTTGGGCACCACTAAGGAAAGCTGAAAAAAATTGACGGCCCTCCCTCTGTCCCCTTGGGGACCAGTGGGGGAGGTCATGGGTCACTACAGTTCCTAGACAAACATGGACGTCAGACGTTTAGGCGCTCTGAAAACTGACGGAACTGAAAATTTTGGTTTATTGATAGTCTTTATGGATTCAGGAACTTTTATTTAGATTGTGATACGTTTGAAATTCCTGTTGGTTCAAATACGCAAATTTCACTTCCACACAAAGTAAAAACCCAGAATTATGAGTTATGACTACCGTTAATTTAATAGTATTCTGGAATTTTAATATTGATATTTTTATTATGAGCAATACGT
>JASANF010018128.1:0-23138 GCA_030248245.1 Trissonchulus sp. WLG1_4
CATGGAAAAATTTATTGCGGTCATTGTGACTGAAAATAATACCATTATACCATTACCTATGAGTATATTTCCAATACCAGAACAGAGGGTCTTGGCACACCAGCTAGATGGTCAAAAATATGTAAAATTCTATGTGTTTTATAAACGACTGTCAGTTTGAGAAAAGCAATAAAAAGTGTAGTGACGCATATATATGTCTATGTACATCACCCAATTAACCATGTTGCTGACAACTACGTTCGTGGACAGGTAGTTTAACACCACAAAGGTCCGCACTTATCATTTCACCATCGGAAATCGTGAAGGTCCACGACTGGTTTGTGAAGAAATCAAGGCGATCCTAGATGAACAGCTGAAAGATTGTCGAGGTTCACAATGGTTGGTCGTTATTGTAAAAAACATCTATGAATACGTGCTAGCACACCAATTTATTCAACGACGTGATTTGTCTATTGATGATTACGGACAAAGTCTACTGAAAATTACAATGTACCAGATTGAAGAACTACCATACACAACCACTGTCAGGGCCGAAATTGGAGAAATTGTGACTGAAAGTGCACGCTTTGCAGAGTATGAAGTGTACAGAGAAGACGGATTACCTTTGACATCTGATAACCTTAATGACTATTTTAAGCAACGCTTTGTTAATCAAGTGCCTTCACAAGACCTGTTGCTGTTACATATATCCGACGCCGAAGACAACGTGCTATTAAACGCGACCATATATAAGAATCAGCTGCGTCGTACATTGTCTAACTTTGGAAAAAAACAAGCTGAAGATCAAGATTTTCCACTTGCACTATGGCGAACGTCGTCAACGTCGTGCTAGTGGGTAAACTAGCCCGCCTGGACATTAAACCAATTGGAAGGTGTCCTGAAAAATTCAGTGGCACGGTGGTGAAATATGACGGACTAACGTTCTTGGTATTCAACAAAGGCAGTTTTGTTTGCCTTGGTGCTAAATCAATATGCCAAGCCAAGGACACATCACAGAAATATGCCAAATTCTTAAACACCACTGTCAAATCAGCAAATGTGACGAATATCGTTGGGTCAAGCCAGACTGGATTTAATGTGGACTTGCCCTTATTGCATTCATTAATTAGTAACGCAAGCATGAAACCAGAACTTTTCTGTGGCATTAGCTTCAAGTGCAATAATGGAACAGTACGATTATTTCACAATGGGAAATTCTTTGTCACTGGACTGGTCACTGAGTCAGCGCTACAAGCAGCATGCGACGAAGTATTAACACTATGCGGACTATGCATTCGCTTATAAATTATTATCATGTTATCCCTATTGTAAAGTTCTTGTACAGAACTGTAATGTACATATTGTATAAATAAATTCTATGCATACACAAAAAAAGAAAAAAAGAAAATAAACAAAATAATAAAACAAAAAAGAAAAAAAATAAAATAAATAAAGTATGCATAGCATGACAGCGGTAGCAGAGAACCTTCACGTGGTGCTGTCGTTAAAGCATTTTCTGCTGAACTAATCTTACTCTGCTAAAAAACATTAACAAAAAAAGCAGTTATGTGTACAAATTTTGCAAACTAGCAATACTACGTACCAAATTAGTATTATCATATCTGTAGGTTTCAACCAAAAACTAGTCACACACCTTGCATTGCTATGTACATTACGTTTTGCAAGATTGTTGCTTACGAAGCTGGTTTACGGTCATCAATTGCAAAACTACAGCTTTGAACACCCAAAAAAAGGTTAGTTGACTATGTGTGTCTGTCTGTGTGGGTGTGTGTGTGTGTGTTTGCGTGTGTGTGCATGCGTGTGTGCTTGTGTGTGTTTGCGTGTGTGTGTATGTGTGCTTTGTGTGCTTGTGTGTGTTTGCGTGTGTGTGTATATGTGTTTGTGTTGTTGTTGCTGTGTATGCGTGTTGTTGTGTGTGTTGTTGTTGTTGTGTGTGTTGTTATTCAGTGATGTGTATATACTACGTAAGTGTTTATCAGTACATGGGTGTCTTTGCTTAATTTTAGCCACATATGCAGCAAATTGACCCAACACAGCTAACATTTTCATTATTAAAATGGTCGTGGTCAGTCTGTAGCGTAGGAAACAGAAAATTTAATCAGACAGGAAATTTTGATATTAAAATTGTCATGGTCATGCTGTAACGTAGGAAACAGAAAATTCAGTTTTGCATTTGAAAGATAATTAATTTTAAATAAGCGTCAAGGTTACTAGTAGACCAGCCACTGAAGCTGCATTGAAAAATTTAATTAAATTTTCTAGTTGTGTAGCAACAGTGTTAGACTGTGTTGTACTGTGTTAGTTTATTATTGTCTGGTGCTTGTGTCTGTGTCTGTTTGCAGAAAGGCATGTATTGCATTTGTCTGCATACTGTTGGATATACAGGATTATTTATTTAAATTAGTGATATTTCCAACCGCGAAAAGTTAGCTTTAATTAGTTAAGTGCTGAAATATTTAGTTTAAGTACTAGGTAACATCACTATCGAACTGGCCATGGTCGATTATGTAGGTGTAGACACTAAAATTAGGTGATTTGGACCAGTATAAGTAAAGTTAGGCAAGCGACCGATCACTCGCGGGTGATCGATCACGTGATATGACCTCGACACTAGTACCATTCGACGCGCCATGGTCGATTACCTAGGTATAGACTCTAACTCCAAGTCGATCGGAAAAGTATTAGCTAAGTTATGAAGCTTCAAAGTTCGTCCACTGGAGGGGGGGAGACTTGCGCCCCCAATATTTGGCACCCAATCTACAGTCAGTTTCAAATGAAAATGCCTCTTGGCGTCCGAATTCCGACGCCAGACGCGTCGGATGACATCATCCGACGCGTCGGATGACATCACCCGACGCGTCGGGTGACATCATCCGACGCGTCGGGTGACATCATCCGACGCGTCGGGTGACATCATCCGACGCGTCGGGTGACATCATCCGACGCCAAGCTTGCTGGCCTCGCTAGGAAAAGTTTTATATCATCCGACGCCAAATGAAACTCGATAAAATTTAGATGCAAACATAGAAAAGGGGGGGTCAGAAACGAGAAACGACAGAAACAAATATGTAATTAAAAATACTTTTTTTTACTTTTTTTTTTCCAAACTTACCTAAGTAACTCACACAAAAGGCAAATTACTTTCAAATCTGGAAAAAAGTTATCTTTTTGAACTTTGTGCGTGAAGTATCCCCTATTTCTAACAGATGCTAACAATTTGGGGGAGAGTTTGCCAGGTTACATAAGACTGTCTGGCTTACTGGCCAGAAAAATTTCAGTGTATATACTAAGCTTTCCTATGCTATTTATTTTTAGTATCAATTTTTCAAGTCATTTTAAATAAATGTAAAATTTTTTGTAATGAAATTTAAAATTTTTATCTAAACCTTTTAATAAATTTAATTTAATAACGTGTAGTACACTCAAGTGCTTGAATTTCATTTTTGCCCACCCCCCATGCACTAAAAACCTCGGCCCTTTGACTGCAAGTTGCAACCTAAATTCCAATATTGACCCAAAATGCTTGGTAAAAGTTTTGGCGTCGGATGACATCATCCGACGCGTCGGATGACATCACCCGACGCGTCGGATGACGTCATCCGACGCGTCGGAAATTTTGGCGTCGGCCGACGCGTCGGAGGCATTTTCATTTGAAATGGACTGTAGCATGTAGTAATATCACTGTCTAGCGTCTGGCCCGTAGTAATATTCAAGGCCAGTGTCTAGCATCATATTAGCC
Source organism: Trissonchulus sp. WLG1_4 (assembly GCA_030248245.1). Classification (NCBI taxonomy): domain Eukaryota; kingdom Metazoa; phylum Nematoda; class Enoplea; order Enoplida; family Ironidae; genus Trissonchulus; species Trissonchulus sp. WLG1_4. The sequence continues at coordinate 3,740 of JASANF010018128.1, forward strand.
TATGTTAAAACGCGAGAGCAAATTCCCCCCCCTCTAGAGGGGAGGGGGGGAAGACTTGCTCCCCCAATATTTGGCACCCAAAACAGCATGTAGTAATATTCAAGGCCATTGTCTAGCCCGTAGTAATATTCAAGGCTAGTGTCTAGCATATTAGCTTATGTTAAAACGCGGGAGCAAATCCACCCCGCTAGAGGTCGGGGGAGGGGGGGAGGTTTGCTCCCCCATTTTTTGGCACCCAAAGGAGCACATCCTGTCCTCTCTATACTACTCACGTTTCTGCAATTAACACAGAGAAGCAACTGTGTCTAATTTAAAGGTCTCATGCTTCTGCGTTGAGTTATTCCAGTTAATTCAGTTAATCTAATCTAGTTAATCTGAATTTTTAAACAGGCCCTAAAAAGTAGAAAAACATTTTCAAAGTAGATGTTCAAGTGTGAAAAAAATGCTTGATCTTTCTCATGAATATTTCTTATAATTTGGTGACTTCCTATTCAAGGTATATATATATATATACATATATATATATATATATATATATATATATATATATATATATATATATATATATATATATATATATATATATATATATATATATATATATATATATATATATATATATATATATATAGAAACAGAAAAGTTCTAATGATTAAAATCACGTACTACAAAAGACTCTAGCAGGCAGCAAAGGCCACATGACTGTCAATTAATCTTAAGCCAGGTTTATGCAACTGGGGTATTATTTGTTTTCTGCGCCCGATTTAATGCAAACAAAATTATTTTTTTACTTTTGCTCTGATAATACTTCGGCACATACAACTGTGCTTGGAAAAAACAGCTTTACTAAAATAAATAAATAAGGCATGATTTTATTTATGTAATAAATGACTTTAAACAAGCAGGCTCCAAAAGGGGCAAGGTTGCTTTGTTGAGTGCAGAATCCATATTTGTCATCCTTAACATTTCGCCAATCTCAAACCTCGCCCTAAATTTATCGTAAAAGCCGAACTGATCATGGTAATTAGGGATCTCCCACCCTTATGTAGCTTAGAAATTCTCTTGTTTTGGAGTTACTACTCGCAGTCTGGTATAACTTCAACACAAGGAAGAGGGGAATCTGTGCACCACCCTGTGCTCGAACACCTTCTGGGCGTGACAAAAAAAACATTTCGCCAAATTTACCGTCGCTTTTAGTGTGCATTGTGATTCTAGAAAGTAAAAGTACTTGCTACAGTTGCTTAATTTAGTATCAGCGCTCAGCGCTCACATAAATACATACTGAGTTACTGTAAACACTTAAAAAATAGGCAAGAAACATATGCCGTTGCCGAAACAACTTTTGATTTCAGCACTCAGTGCACTTTATTGTCGACAAAAATTTTAGTTCAAAACAAACTTTGATGACAACAGTACCTAACAACTTTTTCAAAAAAAATACAATTGTGGGGGTCGACTCAATGCAGTAAGACAATCGTCATGAAATAGCGCCTTTGAGCACTCGGCTACGCTCTTCCAATTATTATTGTTGTTTAATTGCTGCTACTCTGGAAAGACTATATGAGAGCTCAATAATCAAAATTATAATTATATTTCTCGATAATCAATAATAATAAACCTATATTAACTTTGCCTTTGCTAATGGAAGTAGTAGAGGTTATGCTACATTTTTTTGTGAAAATGGAAGTTTGAAACTGGAAAACAGACAATTGTCCAAAGAGTCACGTGAACTGCATACGTATTTTGTCTAAAACATTACGATGCGCAAAAATTTTTAAATAACAAAAAATAATCAAAATTACAATTAAGACCTCTGAAAGTGTGTTGTTTACGATTGTTTCCTTAAAATTATGAGCAACGCCGTTTTAGAAAAAAGAGCAGTCAGCTCCCAAGTCCCTTACTGACTTTCCGTGTTAATCATGGGCGCACGACAGCATGTAACTGCTACTTTTGTTGAATAGAAAGATAATGATAATGATAAAGAAAGATAATGATAAAGATAATAGAATTAAAGAAATGGAGGCGCCGGGAATCGAACCCGGGCCACCTGCTTCGAAGTCAGGCATGCTAGCCACTACACCACAGCCCCCGAGTCTCATAGGCCCTAATTCTCATTTATAACACTTTTACACTGCGCAGAGTTGGTTTCAAAACAATAGTTCCTTGCCTAGAAGGAACAAAAAAGTTTACTTGAAGTTTGTTTCATTTAGCTCTGTCTTTTTATCTTGATATACAAATTACAAGCTTGAAATTAGTGTGACCATGAAAGACATATGGGGTGTATTTCACAAAGGTGGTTTTACAAAACCATTGGCTTTACCAAGAGTATATAATAGGAAAGAGTATAATTCTACTTCTCTTTCCTATTCTACATAGCTAATAGGCCGAACGATGCTCCAGCCTAAATAACCTTTATACAAACAATATTCAAATCTAACGCAATAAAACCACACTAAGTTACGCAGAAAATACTTGATGTCTGAAAAATTTCCAATTATATATAGTTTGTTTTTAATTCAACAGTATATGACATCAAAAATCGCTTTTAATGTCGGCATGATTGATGTAGGTGAACTTTCTTTGCTAATTATTAATTCTTTAGGAATGATGTCATAAACAAAATCGTAGCGCAATGACAGGTTAGAAATAAAACGTTTGTTGCATTTCATAAAAATCTCCTTTTGACATAAAACACTAGTTAATACAATGTTTTGCATGTTGACTGCTGCGTAGAATATTTATCTATGAAATATTTCTCAGGGACCGCGTATATACTATAATTTGATTGATTAAATAAGTTAATCAGATCTGAAACAGAATTCGTTTGCATAAAATTGCAGATTTGTATATTATTGTAAAGTCAGCAAGAGACTTAAGACAGTCACTAGTCAACTAGTCGGGATTTTTATTTCGGTTTTTGGGGAACTATTTGATGAAACCGATTAATTTCATGTCGGCGGTTACCAAATGTGAAAGTTTTAACCCGGTGGCAAAATAACTGGCGCAGGCCTTTTCTGTAAACCTAGTGCATCGGTTCACGTTGGTCTCAAAAGTGCACACTATTACTCTTTCAGAAGCTATCTTTGTGCTATAAGTGGTCTTTTTCCTGCCGCCGCCTCAGCGGCGGCAGGTCTTTATACTGCTTTTTGGCATAAGCTGGCCATGAAGCAGTTTGTATGATTTACGTGTTCAAATGTTTGTTTGTCGGTGGCTTATTTTTTAAAGTAGCTTAGAACTGGATGAAAACTGCAGTACAAAATTAATTGTAATAAGTTAAAGTTGTATAAGTTATGTATATATTGCTGTAAATGCAAATTTTATTTTTTAGTAATCTATGAGGTAGGATTTTGAAGTTTTAACCTATGATGCCCCCTTGGCCATAATTTCGATGTCGTGTGGCGGTGTTGTCATTTTTCCTGTCGCTACCTCAGTAGCGACAGGACTTTACATTTGTTTTGCCCTACGTAAATTGCACGTCTTACATGTAATCACTGTGGCAAACTTGTGAGCGTGTTTCTGTGTAATTTTTCTGTAATGTGTGTGTGTGAGCTGGCCCAGGCGGCCAGCCAGCTAGCTTCGGTTTGTTGTTGCTAGCTAGCTTACTGTAGGGCCGAAATGGCAAAATTAGTCGTTTTCTATTGTTCTTTAAAGCCCTAAACATTATTTTTTATTGACTGACGCTTCAATTATCGAAAACTAGGTAAAATGCATTTAATTACCTACTTCCAGAATTCTTCAAAACAAGCAGCAACAAAAAAGTCATCCCAAAACTAAGTAAAACGCACCTTGGCGGCAGTTTCAAACAGATGTATTCGAAAACAAGTGTTTAATCAGAAAATCGTAATTATATTGGAATAACAGTTTTATTGGTACGTCAAGTACGCCTTTATTACAGTGTCTTTTATTCTGCAAGCTTCATGTTTAAGTAGGGGTTGCTGTGCAAAACTTAGTCAACTAGAGACTAATTTCGGGTGCATGAGCTAGACTGGAAGACTGAAACAGATTGCATTTACAACTGTGAGTCTTACTAGCTTATAGACGCAAATACGGACAGGTATAAACCAAACTTAAGCATTTTATAGCATGGTGTAAATTTGTAAGCCATAAATGCACCGTGTTTTTTTCGCAAACACCTTGATTTAATAGCTACACAGAACATGCACTAACCGAACAGATATTTGTTTTTGCCAAGGCCCTGTGGTGGTTTGGTTCGTCGGAATTTGTGCCTTAGGTTGGGTAAATTCAAGGCATTCACACATCTTAAGCTGCAGAAACCTGGGGTGAGTTATCAGTCACGTCAGAAAACCATGTGTGGGTCGAATGAGGTAGACTTAGAGAAAAGAATAATATTTGGGGCTGACAGAGTTGGGGGTTCTGTTGGGTGCAGTTTTGTTAAGCATTCTCCAAGTCCACACAAAAGTCCCAGGCTCGATCCTCTACACCATTTTTTCTTTTTTCTTTCACAAAATAGGGAAATCCTTCTTCTGTTGAAAGAAAGAAGATGCCCCAATTTAGAAAGAAGAAAGAAATGGAGGCGCCGGGAATCGAACCCGGGCCGCCTGCTTCGAAGTCAAGCATGCTAACCAAGCCAAGCCTACTTCAATCATACCACACTCAGGGTTTCCTGGCTCACCCGCAACCACAGGGTTTCTCTATCGACCCGGAGCGATTCTCAACCAATACCGAGGGTTTTCTCCGGTTCACCCCTAACCGAAACCGAGGGTTTTTCGGATTACCCATAACCGAGGGACCAATCAGAAAGAGACTATGTACACATCCATACAGCACACAGCACGAGTACCGTAAGGGTTGAAGTGCCAACCTCAACCCAGAGCATGGGGCTCCTAACCCACCTCCGAAGACGGTTCGGGGATAGGGCTGTCCTGAGGACCCGACCTTATCCTCTCCGTCCTGTCACGGTCGCCACCATGTTGTATAGAAAGAGGATGCCCCAATTTAGAAAGAAGAAAGAAACGGAGGCGCCGGGAATCGAACCCGGGCCGCCTGCTTCGAAGTCAAGCATGCTAACCACTACACCACAGCCCCCGAGTCTCATAGGAACTAATTCTCATTTACAACACTTCAACATAATTATTTAAAACTAAATTCGTAAAATTAACGTAAAATTTAGAAACGTTTTAAAAAAATACCGAAAAACTTTAGTAAAAGTTGAACTAATGTGAGCGACAGGTTAAACTTCCTTTGAAGGGATTTCTTCCAGCTGATGTCTATTCTACCGATTAGGTATATGTTGCACTGACTGTTGGTCCTGACTTCAATTATGCTGTAACCGTGGATCAAAACTCAATAAATTTTGCATAAAATTGCTGCTTGTTTAACAAAACGTTTACATTATCTAATCCAAAACATAAATTTCGAGCTTAAATTTTAGTCGAGGAAGGGGTGACATGATGTCTGGCATGAATAAATGTTACCAAAACAATGAATTAATAACTTTGTACTAATGAAATTAATTATTAATTAACTATTAATTATTAATAATGAAAGAAGCAAAACTGAGAAAGTAAGTGATTGCTTTAAATAACTGCCAATGATTGATACAGGCATGTCCACGTCGCAAAATTTTATCCAATTTTGACTTCACCTTGCAATTAAAAACGTATATAATAATAATAAATAAAGGTGGACATGTGGTGCTCTGGGCGGGGGTTCGCCGAATTGAGATGTCGAAACATTTTTGAAAAGTACTAATAATTATTCAAAAGTTTTACGCGGCAGGGACAAACTTAGTGTAAGTACTGACTGTTGAAAGCTGAAAATTACTAAAACATTTGCATGAAACTGCTGCTTGTTTGCAGTTAAACAGTTAGTTACACAGTCAAACAGTATGCTCACAGTTTTGCCCATTTTTCCAGTTGGTGCGAACTTCAACGAATCATATACCTTCCAGCAAATCCAAGGTTCATCGAATTATCGAATTATATATGATACACTTGCACGACACAGCTAACTTCAGCTAATATTTTGTGTCAAGCCTTCGCTAGTATATATACGGTGGGCTCATTTGCTGGAAAAGCAACTATACGATGATTGTGAAAGTACTCAATTGTAAATATTGTATTGTATTTACAATTGTATTGTAGGTTACAATTGTATTGTAAATTCGGCTACCGTAAGTTTTCAGCTCAACACATTCGCCAACAAGTTCAATCTGCGGCAAAACTTTCAATAAGTATCAAGCCAAAGGTTTTAATTAAACTGACCAGAAGTCAGCTAAAGCTGTTGTGCAGCGATACTTTCTTGTCTATGTAGTTTTATTTAAAAAGTCATAAACTTATATGCTATCCACAAGTTTTTGGTAAAACACGACACTAGCAGAAATGAGAAGACGGCCCAATAAGGGACAGTCCCCAATAAGGGACACTTTTGTTCGGCCAATCTGACATTCATAAGTAGATATGATTTCATTTCTACACAGTTACTGCCAGTCTACTAAATTTCCGTTAGGACAGTACAGCCAAAATAATAACTACAGCCTCCGGTGTAATAGCGAACTCGTAGTCGCTTGATTTCGTAGTCAAAGCATGCACCATCTGTACTTTGACTTCGGAATCAACTGACTCCGACTCTCCTTTAAATCCAGAGTAAATTTGAAAGTTTTGATTGATATAATCAAGAGTACATAATAGGGTAGTACATAATAGGGTAATAGACATGTCATGATTCGAGGGGGGGGGTACCCCCCCCCCTGAAATCAAGGCGTAAAAGCGCTATTTCGGCCGGAGCATCGTCCGGGCCGATTAGCTAGGATAGGGAAGAGTGTCATACTCTTCCCTATTATGTACTCAGGGTTGTTTAAGTTATGAGATTTTAAATCAGTTAAAGTTACAGTTAAGTTATTAGCCAAAAATTTAATCAGTTAAAGTTACAGTTAAGTTAATGGCCAAAAATTAAATCAGTTAAAGTTACAGTTAACTGATAACTTTAACTGATACTTTAACTGAAATTAATCAGTTATGGGGTCAAATTTTGGAAATGTTCAGAATTTTGAGGATGCGTTAAAATTGCACGTTTTTATTAACTAACATAACTTACCACTTTACGAATAACTTGCAAGTCCACTAGACTATGTACTTTTAGAAATAATGTTCGTAATACACTCACATGGTAACCGACTACAGCAGTGAATGTGCATTTACAAAAACTTAATTTAGTTTTACTTCTTTCAAAATTTTTATTTTAAGTATGTGCCTGCTTTCTAGTTTAATTTTGCTTTAGTTTTACATATGGTTTACAATATACTTTACATAATTTAACTTATATGAAGAGTAGATTAAAGTAAGAGTATGACACGCTCTCTATTAGGCCTTGGTGCTTGCGTCCGATGCGGGTGCAAAATAGCCCTTTTACTTACATAATTTCATACGTCATAACTTTCAAAATGTCTGAAAATGAGAGAGAGAGAGTACCCGCCGCAAAACCGTATAAGACCCCGTACTCAACTGATGGTGCCATGGTGGTACCCGCCCTAAGTCCAAGACACTAAGAAAGGCGTTTGGCTATGCCCCCCTCCTCAGTTGAGTACAGGGTCCTGAAATGGGAGGTATACATTGTAATATGCACTCAGCAACTATTCGCCCTGGCACGTAAAACGAACGTGCATAGGTAAACTTGTGTGTTGCGCGCACTCGTTTATGTACGTTGCGCTTCGCATATAAATTGCAGAGTGCACTGCATCGTGCTATAACCGACACACACAAATAATTTTATGAGCGTCTCCCAATACAAGGAACATGCCTATTTTGCATAAAAATGGAATTTTCCATAACATAACTGAAAATCATTTTCAGTTATGCGCATAACTGAAATTATCTTTTCAGTTAAGCGTGTTAACTGAAAATATTTTCAGTTAACTGATTTAAATCAGTTTTTGGCGATAACTTCAGTTAAGTTACAGTTAAGTTAACTGCCTTTGTCACTAAATCAGTTAAAGTAAAAAGTTTAACTGCTGCGTAAAATGTAATCAGTTAAGTTATCAGTTAACTTTAACTGATTACTAAAATAGAAAAAGTAATCAGTTAGCAGTTAACTGAAACAACCCTACTCTTGGTATAATGTAGCACGCATTAATGCCTACACATATGTAGTTGTACGATAAAATTTCTTTAAATTTTAAAACCAAAATCCTCGCAAAACAATGATAAAACTCACTTTCACTTTTTTACATTAAATTACATACTTAGCTTTGATATTGGATAATATTGCTTCTTTTTAAGCGGTTACCACCTAGTTTTATGTGGCTGCCAGTAAATCACGAGCCGCAACGGCTGAAAAATCGCTGCACACTTCCACGGAAGCTGTTAAGGGAGGGTGAAAACTGGACACGAAAAGCTAATGGCAGGAGGACTTTATTGTTTCGTTGAATGTCGACAGCCAATAATCAATTGACTTTTAGGCTTGATCGAAAATTTCAGCGTGTACAAAAACAGTATCTGTATGCGCGTGAGTAATTATACAAATACGCACGTAAAATAGTGCGCTTTATTTATTTTCGAAATGTTCCCACAGCTGAACTAAATAGTCGGTTTTCATTTATGCTTGAAAACTGAAAATCGAAAACAGTTTTTACGCATAACTGAAAATTATTTTCAGTTATTGCATAAAACTGAAAAAAATCAGTTAACTGATTTCAGTCAGTTTTCACGATCGAAGCAGTTCAGTTACCGTTAAGTTAACTGCTTCTGAAAATTGTGCTGTTCAGTTATCAGTTTTTAACTGCTTTGGAAAATCGTGCAAAATTGTAGCGTGCAAACGCACTTGAGGGGGTAATTGCGTTTTTAGGTGTTTTTTTAAACTACCATAACTGCACTTAACCTCAACAAAAACTAGAGCGGTTTTTTTTACATTTTTTTACACCTTCTAGCTTTAAAAAAACTATATTTAAAAGCAGATTATCTTTTGCAATTTTACTGCTGCTATCATTTGAATACACCCCATCAGCGGTTTTTTGACTAAATTTTACGCCACAGTTATGAAACTCAAGATCAGCCAACAACTACTAAACTTTTTGCAGTTATGCACTGACATAATATCCCCACCCGTTTTTTTTTATATAGTTGATAAGTCGTTTCTACGTTGAGAAAATGACATTTTCGTTCAAAAATCACGTAATTTGACTTTTCTCTAAAACTAATTCTAACTAACTAACTCTAAAACTAATTCTAACTAATTCTCTAATTTTCAAAACACCCATAACACCGACTCTACAAACTATTTTTAGAAAAGGAAAAAAACGGGTGGGGATATTTTTCTAAAGATAATGTGGTTAAAGTTTCGAAGCCGTAGTCCGTTTTTAGCTTGAGTTCTGTGGGCGCAAAAATTACACTGAAATGTCAAAAACCACGAAAACGACATTACCCCCTTAAATATGCTCACTTAATCAGTTGCAACTCTGCCACAATATACAGTAATAATGAACGTTACATAATATACCTGTATATTACATCATATATCTGTAATAATAACATTATTTGAGAGATGAATGATTATATGTAGGCCAGTAGAATTAGCGTATTTACTGTGATCGCATCTTAAAAACAGTGTGACAAACTCTGGCTGGTGACAGCAGCATACGTAACAGCAGTGGTCGTCGTTGATGTAGGAACAGTGACGGCAGCAGTCGTGGTTGCAGCAGCATACTAACTGCAGCAGTCAGTAGTCGAAGTTTTAGTCGCAGTAGTAGTTGTAGTTGTAGTCTGTCTTGTAGTAGTGATAGTAGCTGTCGTGGTAGCAGCAGCAGCAGACCGCAGCAGTCAGCAGTAGAAGTTGTAGTCACAGTAGTAGTTGTAGTAGTAGTCGGACTTGTAGTAGTGATAATAGCCGTCGTAGTAACAGCAGCAGTCATTGTGGTAGCAGCAGCAGCAGAAGTTGTAGTCACAGCAGAAGTCACAGTGTACTAGCAGTGCAGCAACAGTAGTAACAGCAGCAGTACTTTAGTACCAATAGTATTTGTCGTATGTTGTAACTTGTAATACTTCTGGAAGGGCATACGTTTTGTCTTTGTGTCCTTTCTGGCTTGTCATTTTTAACCACGGTTGTAGTTGAGTTTCTTTTAAAAAACCTAAACCTTTACAATTTGTATAATATTATTATTAGTGTATAGTAGAATTAATTGTTGTGGACTCGGTGGTAGTGGCAACGGTATTCACAGTGTAAGGCGACTCGTTGCCGCACCTACTAATGGCCCAAGCAGGAACAGAGGGTACCGGCTATCTAAGGAGGATCGTTCACTCGCCCGCAGCCTCGACCACTCCGCGGCGGAGCTTCCAGGTATGATGAGCGGGGTCTTCCAATCGGGCCGGGGTTGCCGGACACCGACGGGAAATGGGGCTTACCTACTCTACGGGGCAAGGCACAGTAGGCGCAGATCACAGAGAGACGCGGCCCGCTAAGCCTGAATGGGCTTGCCAGAGCGGGGCAGCGAACAGTAGCAATGGGGCAGGTCACGGCGCATACGGAACGCAGAATAGGCAGGGCCCTCTTGGCCGATACTGCCACCAGACACGCAAAGGAGGCAAACCAGAGATGGCAGGGCTTCTGAGCCAAAACTGCCCAACACGGACGCAAACACCTCTAATAAAAATAACATATTTAATGAAAAGGCAGATAGGCCATTTGGGGCGGAAAATACGGACCAAAAAAAAGACACCAGAAATAATAGAAAACACCGCCACGCAGGGCTACAGAGAACTCGCACTCTGACAATTTAACAAACCAGGCTACCCATCGTACACATGACCAAGCGTACACACACAGATGAAATGTCATGTACGTATATAATGTTAAATTATGTTGAGCGTGTGTTCATAAATGTGAATATGTAAAAGGTAAGTTGAAGTGTGAGTAGGGAGTAAGGGAGGTTCTCCCAGGTGAAGCCTTACAGATCTTCCCCTCCTCACTTAATTGTGCTCCTGCACAATTAGGCAAGAAGCGAGAAAACCGTAAGCCGACACATGTGGGGTGGTGGGAGTAGGAGTTGGGTGAATTTTGAAAGAATTTAGGTAGAATTTTTACCCCGGGAGGGCTCTTTCCCTCTTCACTTATGAATTTGTCCACACAATTTATACCCAAAGAATATACCAAAACACATAATATATTACGACATACAAAATACACACAAAATCACTAAACGAATCACTGAGTTATCGCTGAGGTTGATTAGTCCCAAAACAAGTGAGGCAAGTTGGACGAATCTGGCGAATATATACAAGGCAATGATTAGTGTACAGGATCACGAGTATAACAGGAAAGTTCCACAATAAGGCAAGTACAGTTCGAAGAAATGGCACATAAGGCAGAATATAATTAGTACACAGTCTGTACAGTTCACAGTTACAGAAATCACACAGTCCCTTTTAGTTCACAATCCTCAGGCGTTTCGAGGTGCGTAAGGGGATTGGGTTGTCGCCATAAGCACCGCAATGAAAGGCAGGGGGGGTTGACGAATCACCAATTGAGCAATAACCGTAGACAGTTGAGCAAATACGCGTATTGAGCAGTTACGCATAGTTCACAGTTCGAAGTTGAGCAATAGCGCCAGAGGTAGATGTTAGAAGTAGGGCGCGGCAGCAGAGGTAGAAGGCTGCAGTCTGAGCACTGAGGATTCGATCGCCGGTCCAACATTGGGTGGCCTCCATTTGGGCGTGACACGTCTGGCATGCGTCTAATGGTGCCTCATTGGCTCCCACTGGCGCCGCCATCGATGCACTACACCATAGGCTGTTGTGGCATAGGCGTGGCACATATTATGCATACAGTATATATACTACCAAAAATCACAAATACACCAGTTCAAATACCACAAATCATAGCATGCAAATAAGACAATAACCACAAATTAAAGCACAGGACAAAACAAAACAAATTATCACAAATTACTACAAGTTACAACAATACCAACACAAAAATAAAGCACATATTAAAGCACGTAGACAAAGCATAGATACCAAAAATACCAGCATTATGAATAAGGACACGAAATAAGTGACATAGTATTAAGGCAAACATTACGTACACAGCCGACAATGGAAAATGAAAAATGAAAAATATTTTTGGGTTTTATATGATTATAATATGTTTTTGTGTTTTAGATTATATGCCTTTTTTTGAAAAAGAGAAGAAATATGAAAAATGCAAAAATGACAAGAATGACAAAATATACCCGAACATTATACATTATACAATGACAATACAAATATGAATAAATTTTATTTATATGTTGATCTTCATAGTCTCTTTGGCACAGTTAATAGCATAGTTAGCGTCTTTTCGCGTAATAGGTGACAGTTCGCTGGCTACGACCTAGCGACTGAGCGGCTTGTGTTCGAGCACGAGTCGAACGAGTAGGGCAGGCGGATTGAGCAGCTTGAGTAGAGCGAGTGACAATCGCGTGCGTCACTTCACGCTGTTGCTCTGCGGGCATGTCACTGTAGGGCACGTAAGCGGGTCCCGTGTTGACGATAGGGCCGGTGACCCTTCGAAGACGCGGGTCATTCGCCTCGGGGCGTTCTAGGCGTGGGACCGCAATACGGAAGGGCGTCGTTTGTTGAACAGATGCCGCTGCGCCTTCCGGTCGAATGGTGGGAGTGTCCATCCGTGGCCGCCACTGTTCATGCTCTTCCACCTCCACGTCAGAAAGTTGTTCGATCACTGACTGAGGTAGTGAGGCGGACTCCGTCTCTATAGGCCGTTCCTTTTGTTGGTGCTGAGGCGCTCAATAGAGTGCTCGAAGAGTCGAGCTGATTCGTTGGTGATGTTGCTCTGGTCCGTGGTCACATGGGTCGTGACGTTATGGTTCTTATCGAGCTGATCGTTCCTGGCGTTCGTGCATAAGTTGGTTTGACAGTAGTCGGCGTCGAGCTTTGATCAGGAGCTCTATCCTTTCCTGTCTTTCCCGTTGGTGCTGGTTTCATACAGCGCGGTCAGTTGATTCACCAATCGTTGCAGCGTCGGTTTCACGGATTCTTCTTCAGTGCTGGTGCTAGGCTGGTTCGGATTAGGCAGAAATTTTTGGTGTCTCATGGTCATGACCCCGTTCATCTCCGCCACCTCCTCTTCCATGCCTGCAGCGAGTCTGTCTCCTGCAGCTTCTGAATCCATGGATTCGTCACCCAATGATGATTGGACTTCTTCGATTTCCCAGGAGTCTTGGGATCCTGTCTGCATGTGCGACTGACCAATTTATACCAGGTAAATTAAAATCTCCCGCTGCTACGATTAACCTACGGGCTTTATAGAAAGATTCTATAATTGGCTCGACAAGGTATTTTGAAAAATCGTAAGTATTTAAAAAATTTGGGTTAAATGCAGTTGTGGGGGGAATAGTGGACCTATTTCTTGGGTAGAGCACCTTGGGGGAAGCATTTTTGCTTCAAGAACCCCTATTTCATTTTTTGGATTTTCTCAGATATGACCCCTCGAAATCTGAACCCTCAGTGAGCGACGTTTTCGTAATTTTTTTCGGAAACCGGGGTTTTCTGCGCTCTAAACGTGTTTAAGGTGGCGCTTCGAGAATCTGTTTTTTGGCGAATTATTTTTTCTGGAGCGAAATCGACATATGGTTCTTGAGAAAAGTTGTTCAGAAGTTGTTCAGGAATTGGTTGATGTGACTCAAAATGAAAAAAATTTGAAAAAAATCAAAATCAAACCAAAATTTGAAATTTGCGTTTTTGTGAATATTATTTTTATACGACCAAACTAAAAAAACTGTGCGCAGAATATCAAGGTAAAACTAGATTACTTCTTTTTTTGAAAAATAGACAAACATAGTTGAAGCAAGCGTCTGTAAAATCAAGCCATTCGGCCAGAAAAATAAAAACATGCAACAAGCCAAGCAACTTTTCAATAAAAACCAAGGTTTTTTGCCAAAGGGCACAGATTCCAAATTGCACGTTTTGAGTTGAGACATAAAATTTTGACACAATATATAAGCATAATCAAAGAAACTGACTAAATTTTATTTTTTTTAATAAATGGATTTTGAAGCGAAATACTTGTTGTTAAAGTTGCATGAAAAATTAAAAATCGTTATAACTAAAAATTTAAAACGAAATTCACAAAACAAAGTCATCCCAGATGTTTCAAAACCTTTCAAACGAGTTTTAAATTATTCAAATTGATAGAGTTTGAATTGAGTTAACCTTTGTGTGCCCTGTGAATAGGGTTTTTCCAAGTCACGTGTGAGACACAAAAAATGAATTGAGTCAAATCCTTTTACAAATTGCTCAATTTGATACCACGCACCTTGCTGAATTCCAATATAACCATGAATTTAAGAATTTACAATTTTTGAAGTACGTGCAAATTCTCGCAGCGCCACCTTAAATGGCGTCGAAATAATGTTTACAATTTTTGGAATCAGAATAAAGGCGCTTTTCCTGCCGAAAAATTGGCCAAATTTACCAAAAACGACCAATTTTTGACCAAATTCAAACTGTGCCTCAATTTAGGCTTGGGCTTAGGCCGTGTTTACATTGAGCTTTTTTCAGCTGCTGGAGCTGCTGAAAAAAGCTGCAGCGTTTTTTCGCCGTTTCCGGCTTTTTTTTAGCTGCTTGAGCAGCTGAAAAAAAGCTCGAGCAGCTGAAAAAAAGCTCGAACAGCTGAAAAAAACGGATAAGTATGGCTGTCACTATAGACTAGGTGCTCCGATGTCATGACAACGCTACAGTTCCAGTTTTTTTCAGCTGCTTAAAAGCTGCAGCTTTTTTTCAGCTGCTCGAGCAGCTGAAAAAAGATTAGTGTAAACACGGCCTTAGGTTTAGGCTTAGGGCTTTGGCTTAAGGTGGCGCTCAGGGGAAACGACTTTGACGTTTAATTTTTTTCAGCGACATTTTTGACCATAATGTCTTGATGGAAAGTTGTTCAAAATGAAAATAGCTTTCATTTGATGTGCATATTGTGATAAAAAAATTTTTTTTAATTTTTTGGACATTGTAGCCGCACCAAAAAAATTTTTGTTTCTATATAAAATGATTACTCATATCATTGAAATATGCGGTTTCTTAGCTTTAAATTGATGTATTAAACTTGAGAATACGTTGAAGTTTCGCTGAGTTATTTAGCCGTGAAAATAGCAAATCCAAAATGAAAAACCTACAAAGCTGATGAATCTTCGAAAATGTCAAATTTTTTATTTAATTTCTTAAAAAATTGAGTATGGCTTATTGTAACTTTTTCAACGGAAATATGTAGTCCTAGGAAAGGTCTAATTTTTGAAAAAGTGAAACGTGTGGGCAAACCTTACATTTTTGCGTAGCAAAATCGACTACTTTTTTTGGACCTGGGTCCCAGCTGCCGTTTTCGATTGAGTTGAAAATTTGCACAATGAAAGAAAGAATATAAATGCAGACGTGAAAATTTTTCGATTTTCAAATTTTGGCCCGCAGCACTTTTTGTAGTCGCTCAAACACGACTGATTTTTGAAAAATCGATTTTTTGCAAAATCAAAAATAAAAATGAAAAATCGAAGATCAATCACGTCTAGATTTTTGAGAGATCTTTCTATTGATACCAAGATCATTAAAATCGGTTGAAGTTTCGCTGAATTAGGTCAAAAACAAAATTAGTGTGAATAGGAAATTCGACATGGTCATAAAATTTTACACATTCACATTAAAGTGCTGAACTGTATTGTAAATAGGTTTTTTTGATGTCTCTTTGATATACAATTAAAGTGGTATTGCTATTTATTGCATGAGCTGAGCGCCAAACATGAGTTTTGTTGCTGAGCGCTACCTTAAGGGGGCGCTCTGTGAATCGGGGGTTACATCGAAAATTGGCAAAAAACTTGGCAAATGTCAAACTTTACTATATATATATGTGTAATAAAACAGGGTTAACGAGCCCCCTGATTGATACAGGTTTTGAACGATTTTGGTTGTAGCTGCAAGAAGTGAGCTACTGGTCGGTTGAGTACGTAGTTTAGCGATCAGACGTGGCGCAGAATGAGGCCACACTCTCAGGCGGAATCCCCGTTTTGCTTATTTCCCCAAAACCCCATTTCCCCCCTATGTCCGTACGAGAGCGCCTGATTCAGTTAATTGTCAAGTGTGTAAGCCCTAAGTTTCCCCCCTGAAGGATAGTACGAATTTGGCACAGAAGAAAGTAGAAGTAATACGTAATAATGTCCCTAGCCAGTATCCGCCCCTTTCCCTATTGCTCCTTGTGAATATTTGAAGCCGATTGTCATGTAATAATTGCCCATTTGTCTGTATGCGTTATTGGTGTTCATATTTGTCCGTATTGTCTGAGGGTCGTGTTTTATTAATCAGTAATTAACCAGTCTTAAGCAGTGATTTGGAAGTCCCCCCTGAGAGTATAGAAGCTAGCCGGATAGTTGTTTGTAAACAATATCTGGGCTAAGCCATAGCATTAGCCCAGATATTGGCGAGCTAGCTGGAAGCTAAAACAGAAGTAATTAGCGAAGTTTAGCGGTTAATAACTAAGTAATTTTTTGGTCTTGTGGAACGTGAAATATATGGAATTGTAGAGCATAAAGTAGAGAGTAATTACAGAAAGTTTGAAGTTATTCGGAGTAATATAGAAGAAGTTATTCGAAGTTAGATAGCGAAGTTTAGTCGAATTTGAGCAGAATCGTAGGCGTGAAAAGAGCAGTTTTAGACCCTAATTTTGTTATGTTATAATTTGGTGATTGATATTTGTAATGCAGTCATGTTTGGTATCATTATGTTCGGTATTAATATGTATTATGGACTCATTTTTGAACTCTTTACGGTATTGGTAACTATGTTTTTTGGAAGCAGAAGAAAGCTTAAGTTTTCCCTTATTCCGCTGAAGGGTTACGGTAGTTTGAGAATGTGTAGTTTTGACTGGGTCCGCAGCCCAGAATGAGGCCTAATATTTAAGTATTGTCACATAATAATCATATCTTAAGTTTATACGTAATGTTTAGTGGTTAGTTCAGTTTAATACATAATTGGCTAAGTGTTTAGTTAAGGCGAATTCACGTTTTTTAGTAATACCTAATTTCACCCCTTTCCCCCCTCTCTCCTTTCCCTTTCGCTTTCGTAATGTTTTTGCAATACGGTTCGCCCATTTTGGTACTTGAGTTCTCTGGCCGCCCAAGAAGAAGTGAGATAAATTACCGTACCTGGGGCGACCAGGAATCAAGGGTTATTAGAGGGAATTAAGTTCGAGCTGTGAGGGCCAGCAGCCTTCGACCCCCCAGCCCTTAAGTGGAATTTTGCAAAAGTGTAGGTAGAACGGCAAAGAACGAAGTGTAGGCAAAAGAACGGCCGCTTCTGATTGGTTAGATTCGGGATCGGTAGATCCCGACAAAGAAGGACAAAGGAAAAAGCCGCCCCCCAAGTTGTAGCTAAGTCAGTCGGGTTGTAAATTTTAGCCGCAGTCAGTCGGCCTCCAAAGCTAAGTTCTCTCCTGCTCCCCCCGCTTTTGACCATTATTGCCCTGCCTGTATCCTGCCATATATTTTCAATGAATTTATACCTAAATTTCGGCCTCCGACTTAACTTTTGGATCCAGAGCGAGACCCTATCTGATCAGTACTGTCCGCGCTTTGAGCGCCGTGCCTTGCATTCTTTTTAGCGCCCTATTCCGGGCTTAGTGTGCCAGCGCCATTCAGCGCTTTAGTGCCTGAGCAGCCCCCGAGTGGCTCTCCGGCTCGCGTCCGCTCTCGCTGCCTCCTGGTCCGTACGCCCGTGCGTCCGGTCCCGCGGTTCGTCCTACCGCCCCCCGTGTCCGCCCCTCGTTGTGCGCTTCGCGGCGCCAGTGCCCCCTTCCGGTTCGTGTCGCTCCCTTTCCGTCCCCGCTCGTCCGGCTCAGCCCATTAAGGCTCCGGTCCCCCCCTTCGCCAGTCTTATCCGCCACGTCTACCCGCGTCTCCCGCCGCTCCTCTGCTGCGCCGCCGACCCTCGCGCAGTTCTTCCCGTCCGCCGTCCGCCGTGCTGTTCCGGTCCGTTCCAGTCCGCCAGCCGTCCGCTCGCCCGCTCCCGCCGTCTGTCCGACCGCCCCCAGGTCCTCCCAGTGCTTACCGCCGTTGTCTCCCGCTGTCCGGCCTGCCGTGTCATCCAGTCCAGCTCATTCAGGATCCAGCTAATTCGGTCGAGTTGTTTAGAAGTTGTTAGTAGATAGCCTGGTTGACCTGGTTAGAAGTTGTTGAAGTTGACCTGTAGACCTGTTGTGTAGCCCAGACGCCAAAAGGGCCAGGGGTAGAACCGATCGGTATCGGGACTGGAGTATTTGTTATCTGCTGTTTGTGTGTCCTTAGCGGTTGAACCCAAATCAAAGACTCCAGCCTAGGGTTTTCAGGAGTATCTTTGTTCTGTCTGTTTGTGTGTCCTTAGCGGTTGAACCCAAACAAAGACAACGCCAGTTATTTAGGGTTGCAGATTGGTAGCTACGATTTGTTGTTAGGATATTTATGTCTCTTTCAGGTTACGTATAGTCACACGAGTCAAACCTCAGATTTCAATATTGAGTAGAGTTTGGAGTTGTTAGTCAAAAAGTCAAAGGAAAATTTCGTTTCTTAGATAGCAGTTTGGAGTTGATCCGTTATTGTCCCCGACACCAGAAAAAGCAGGCGTACAGGGGTGGAGCTAGGCCTCTGAAATAAGGTCCAAGTTCCTAGTTATCCCCGGCCCTTTAGTGTTCCTCCAATACGACGGGCATAGCAGAAAAGCTTGTCCAAGCAGTTTAAATCCCCTGTAACCAGTTGCTCAAGGTGAAGGTTTAAGTAGAAGCTATTGTTGAGGCAAATTTTGACTATTCTACACGTTGGTTGAGAGTTAGCGAGAACTTAGTCAAAATCCAAGGGTGTATTTCTGTCATTGAAAGATCAGTAGAGCTATAGGGTAATACGATCGCCGTGGAGGTAGTACTGTTAGTGTTTTCATAATTGTATTTGTGTTTACGTACGTTTCGGCGGATTACATTTTTCCCACCGAGTTAGCACGCAGAGGTAATGAGCTTAACTACTAGGTTGGACTAGGATCCTTAAGTGACCTAAACGGATCTCTGTAGTTTAGTCTTCTGTAGCTACTTGGTTCCCTTTTCGAAGGTGGAGCCCGCGCAAAAACATTTCTAACCTCTGCTACCCCACTGAGCTGAGTTGAGAGATCCGATATAGTCAGGAAATTAGCCAGCACATTGATTCCTTGTATTGTCGCAGTATAAGCAATTGATCACGAAACGTCACACCCTATACGCAACGTATGTCTTGTATTGTCAGTAACTTGTTGAGAGTGAACCTAAGGAAGTGATCGTTAGTAGAGTCAGTCAAAAACATTGCTTCTTGCATAACAGTAGAAAGTTCTCTATTAACCCAATTACGTTACTTAACCCAAGTCTTTTTCACGCTAATTTGGAAGCTTAACCCGTGTAGGCTCTTCTCACATATGTAGTA
>JASANF010018129.1:0-10863 GCA_030248245.1 Trissonchulus sp. WLG1_4
AAATGAGTGAACATTGAGCAAAAAAAATATTAAAAATTCATCAATGCACATCATTATACACAAAATAACAGTCGAAAAATGTTTGAAAGATTAATTAGGTTAGATTAATTTTTGGTTCATTTTTGCCCTCAAACCGACTTTTACCAAAAACTGTGTTAGATTTGGTACATTTTTGACATCTTAAAAACTGTGCAACATTGCTTAGCTACCTAACCTGTGTTTTACTAGGGTGTTGGGTCCCCAAAAGTCTGCAAAGTTTCAGCGCAATCGGATAACGCTACGCAAAGTTGCTGGCTCAAAAAAATTATACTGAGCAGTGCTCACGGTAATTTTCGGCATTCGATATCTTTTTTTTGCAGCTTCAACTGATTTGGCTAAAATTTGGCATGAAGATAGACTATAATTGTGCGCAGTTGAACATTCTTTTATTTTTTTAAAATAATGTTCTAGATCATGATACCACTGCGTTTAGTGCCCAGAGACCGACCTCGCAAATACAAAATTTGCAATTTTTACAAATGCGCACTAAATAATCAAAAACAAAAATACTGTTCAACTAGAGGAGCGCAAGGGCTACATTTTGGTAAATGAATCATGATTTTAAGACAGACATGCTATTAGTTATCGCTTGCCGAATATTCACTCATGCGCAGTGCTCTGTCAAGCCCGGTTCATAGTTGTAAGGGCTGTCCGTGTCCGAGTCCGTGTCCGTGTCCGTAAGAGTAGTTTAATTCACACTTGTCCGGATGTCCGTAACAAGTTGTCCGAGAGTGTCCGTAAAGGCTGTCCGGATGTCCGGAAGACAAGTTGAATTCAGTTCAACTTTTGTCCGTGTCCGTAAGCAACCAGCCAATCAAATAAAAGCTTTATTAGTCACGTGTGTTTGCGTACACATAAAATTCCTCCGCGGGTTGCAAAATTTTAATAAATTGTTTGTAATATGAGCTCAATAGCTGCATTTTAGTGTGCTTAGAACGTTTTTATTGATTTTTTGAAGGTTGCTCTCTCACACGCTTGGTACGCTGCAGAATATATAGGCGTTATTTTATATGCATACACCGTGTCTGTAGCGTGTCCGTAGAAGTATGAATTAATGCTGCTTACGGACACGGACACTGACAAACGCTACGGACAACCTTGCGGACACGGACACAGACTCGGACACGGACAACTACGGATCTTCCGGACTACTATAAACTAGGCTTCAGTCATGTGACATTATCACGTGATTTAAAATTTTTACACAGAGGTTATTTCATACCATACGAATTACTTATTTAGTAATATTTTAGTTTTATCAACTTTTTGCTGACTTTTGAGGCTACTCCCGATTCCCGGAGCGCCCCCTTAACCTAGAAACTCCTTAATACCTGGAAACGCTTTGTCTGTGTATGTAGATTTTTAAAATAGGAAAATCTCGCAAAAAATGTTTACTAATAATAAAGTTACAGTCGTTTTAGTAAAGCAAATTTTTCGCTAGTTAACGGAAAGGTCTAAGTCTAATTCTCCGGGCAAGGCTGAGCTAAGGCAAACTTAGTTTAAACACTTTCGGTCGTATAACACGAGGCCGAATCGTCGCCAGGCCGAAAATGTTGCACAAGGCCGAATCGTCACGAGGCTGAGTCGTCACCAGGACCAGACCGAATTGTCTTTATTTTTTTAATGCAACGATTAGGCTTAGCTGGCACGATTTTTCCTAAAAATTTCTTTTTCTGACCTATTTCCTAAGCCTAAGCCTAAGCTTAAGGTGGTACTAACGAATGTGCAGTTTTTTAACTTTTTAAAAAAATATAGTTGATTCTACCGGCAATTTTTTTTAAAATAAAGTCTCTTAAAAATTGATTCATATATACATAATGGCAAATTAAGTTGGCGGGATCATGTGAAAAATTTTTAGGAGCAAGCTACAGCCAAACAAGCCAACAAGTCAAACTACACAACAGGAGACTAAGAATTTAACAGTTCTGGCCACTTTTCTAACCGCATGCACAACGCATAAGCACTAAAATGAACATTATTAAACTTTTGCAAATTTTCTAGACCCAAAATGATTTTTTAAATTGCTCATATTTTTCCGTAGATATAAAAAGCCAAAGTTCAGTGTGAATAGAAACTTTTGACTTTAAAAGCTTATATTTCATTTAATAATTGACGAATCCTAAAATCGTGCATTTTGGGTCTAGATAATTTATTTTTAATTACTTATGCTATTTTTTGCATGTTTTTGTTGTTTAACCTCGTCAAAAAGTGGCCAGATTTGAAAGTGCTCAAATTGGTCAAATTGGCCTGCTTATATCAAGTGTCACACTGTCACATAAAATATACTTTGTACTTATGCAATGAAACTTCACACAATTGTAGAAAAGAAATAGCGCTTTCCAACGATATAAACAAGTTGCTTTAAAGTTAATTATTCACTGAATACTAGCCTGTTGAAAAACACTGCACATTCGTTAGTACCACCTTAAGGGGGCGCTCCGGGAATCGGGGGTTACATCGAAAATTGGCAAAATAATTGGCAAATGTCAAACCTTATTATACATATTTGTACTATGGCACAAAAGAACACTGGAGGTAAAATTTGAAATCACGTGATCATGTCAAATTGTCAAATAAAATTCATATAAAAAAATTTCTAAGCTTTATTTTAAAAAACTAAAAATTGTTCAACTGCGCAGAGCCTAAGGCTATAATTGTGCAAAATTTTGTAGGAAAATATCTTACCAGCATTTTATAATCGAATGCCGAAAAATTGGTTTTGTATTCACGCAGCCTATATTTGAGTCTGCTGCTTCTGAAAATGGTTTCTTGCGCAATTTTTTTGCACAGAACGCAATAAAATTGTTTTAATTTTTCATTATGACTAATAAAATCTACGTATCGTCTGTTTGCAAAACCTCAAAAAGCGTTGATGCACTGGCTTACTTGCTGCATCTGTGTAAAAGTTGAATAAAATCAGTAAATTGTCCAATTTTTTGCTATGGAGATATGCACATCAAAACATCAGAAATAGTATTTTGGGCAACTTTCCTTCAAGAATGATATGTCATTTTGGCTGTTTTTAAAAAATACGGCCCAAATCCTTGATTCCCGGAGCGCCCCCTTAAGGGGGCGCTCCGGGAATCGGGGGTTACATCGAAAATTGGCAAAAAAGTTGGCAAATATCAAACTTTACTATACATACATGTAGTATGGCACAAAAAAACACTGTAGGCAAAATTTCAAATCACGTGTTCATGTCACGTGACTAGCAAAGCACCAAACGTGAGTGAATTTTCGGCAAACGATAACTCTGCTTATACTATGCGTATAGTCACACTTTATATATCAAAATGTAGCTTATGTGCTTCGCTAGTTGAACATTATTTTTGTTTTCAACATTTATGTTGGGTTTGGATAAAAAATGTCATTATGTGTTTTCGAAGTCGAACTCTGAGCGATAAAATTCATATAAAAAAATTTCTAAGCTTTATCTTAAAAAACTAAAAAATTGTTCAACTGCGCAGAGCCTAAAGCTATAATTGTGCAAAATTTTGTAGAAAAAAATCTTACCAGCATTTTATAATCGAATGCCGAAAAATTGGTTTTGTATTCACACAGCCTATATTTGAGTCTGCTGCTTCTGAAAATGGTTTCTTGCGCAATTTTTTTGCACAGAACGCAATAAAATTGTTTTAATTTTTCATTACGACTAATAAAATCTACGTATCGTCTGTTTGGAAAACCTCAAAAAGCGTTGATGCACTGGCTTACTTGCTGAATTTGTGTAAAAGTCGAATAAAATCAGTAATTTGTCCAATTTTTTCCAAATTTTTTGCCGTGGAGATATGCGCGTCAAAACATCAGAAATAGTATTTTGGGCAACTTTCCTTCAAGAATGATAGGTCATTTTGGCTGTTTTTAAAAAATGCGGCCCAAATCCTTGATTCCCGGAGCGCCCCCTTAAGAAGTCAGCCCTATGTTGTGTGGCCTTGTATTTTGTAAGCTTTTTTCGGCATTTCCAAACCAATTTTTCGGCATTCGATTATAAAATGCTGGTAAGATATTTTCCTACAAAATTTTGCACAATTATAGCCTTAGGCTCTGCGCAGTTGAACAATTTTTTAGTTTTTTAAAATAAAGCTTAGAAATTTTTTTATATGAATTTTAATGCTCAGAGTTCGACTTCGAAAACACATAATGACATTTTTTATTCAAACCTGACATAAATGTTAAAAACTAAAATAATGTTCAACTAGAGAAGCACATAAGCTAAATTTTGGTATAGAAAGTGTGACTATACGCAAAGTATAAGCAGAGTTATCCTTTGCCGAAAATTCACTCACGTTTGGTGCTCTGGGAGTCACGTGACATGATCACGTGATTTCAAATTTTACCTCCAGTGTTCTTTTGTGCCATAGTACAAATATGTATAATAAGGTTTGACATTTGCCAATTATTTTGCCAATTTTCGATGTAACCCCCGATTCCCGGAGCGCCCCCTTAAGGTGGCGCTCCTGAAATGTGACTTTTCAAAAAACGGCAATTTGGGGCCAATTTTAGATACACAATGGCAAGCTGGTGTGAAAGTATGCCTGAATACAAAAAATGAAGTTGATTGATACAAATTAGCATTCACTGTAGACCAAACGTGATTGAAATTTCGGCTTGCGATTTCTCTTTGCAAGTAAGTAGCTGTTGCACAATCAATAGCTCTTTTTGCTCGCTTCAACGTGATCGAGCGGTCGCAAAAAGTCATTTTTTATGAATATGTTTGATATGTCGAAAAACACTAAAATCACAATTTTCGAAAAACGTAAATTTGACTAAATTTCTCAAATACTATCGATTTGCTCAAAATCAAATTTTGCGACCGTTCGAAGACTACAAGGTGCATTTATGTGCCAAATTTTAACTTTCCACGTTGAGCCATTTTTTTAAAAGCGCAAGCCGAAAATTTGCGTTTGTATTCACACGCACTTCTTTTCGGCATCATGCAGAAAGTTTTGTCTTGTTTTACAAAAAAGTTGCACCACACTCCATAAAACGCCGAAAATTTTTAAGTATGTTCAAAAAAAACACAGCTGCTAGTGTTTTTCAATCTTCCAAAATCATTACATACGTGTAAATACACTGGCTTGTAAAGCTATTTCCGTGAAAATCTATTTTTCTTGCTGAAAAAAGCTCAAAAATGTTCGAAAAATTTTTCCTGTGAAATGCACATCAAATTAAAGGAAATTCAATCCTGAACAACTTTTGTTCTTACGATATATGGTTATTTTTGCGCATTTTCAAAATAATGGCCAAAACCCACATTTCAGGAGCGCCACCTAGTAGGCCGGTATTCATAAAAGTCGGGATAAAAAGCTAGGCTTTTTATCCGTAAGTCTGGCTTGAAAAAGCCGGGATAAAAAGCTAGGCTTGTACGCAAGCCTGGATTTTTATCCGAGCTTTTTTGTCAATCCAGGCTTGTTCAAGCCTGGATTTTTATCCGAGCACAGGAAGAAAGTGGATATCAAAAATATCTCAGTTATCTGTAATTAATATCTGAATTCTGGGTGACAAAATTCAGATATAATTTACCCTTTCCATTCAGATACAATCCACAGAAAATTTACAGAATTTTACCCAAAATTCAGATATTATTTACAGCCATTCACCCCGAATTCAGAAACTCTGAAAATTGTGTGAATTTTATCTGAAATAAACCTATGTACAATTAAGATAAAACTCACCCAGTTTTCACAGAAAATTCAGATAATATTTACAGCTATTCAACATGTACGCTGTGTCTCTGCTGGTCAATTTCAGATAAATTTCAGATATTATTTACACAAATTTTACAGAATTTTCAAATAATATTCAGAGATTGTTCATGCAGGCAGCACACTATGCTGGCTTGGTTTAATAGGTTTTTCAGATAAATTTTACATAAAATTCACGTAACATTCAGAGAATGTGATTGGCTGCCACAGATACAACAGGTGTAGGTGTAGCAACATTTCAGATAATTTTCAGACTCATTTTACAGCTAATTCATCAGCCCAGTTAGTTGTCACCTTATGCTCTGCTCTTATACTGTGTTTGTTTTTTCGTTATTGTGTATGGCCTATTGGTTCATTTATTACCGGTGTCATTGTATTATTTTCTATGCCTTTATGTCAAACATGTCAATCACAAAATCTGCAATAATTATTAAAAGAACATGCATTCGAAACACAAATTTGTACAATATTTAACTCAAACTTGAATATATGTACATGCAAAAAAATGGAACTTACGCTGCCCAACTGGCGTGAAATAAAATATATATGTATAAGTTGTAAATTATATTTGACAGAGTAAGAAACACACATGAATCATACAGATAATTTGGAAAAATGCAACAACATGGCAACGCAGAGCGGTTTCAACGTCATATCAATGAAAAAAATACCTGAAATTTGCCCCTAAAATTAAGAACACTACTTTCAGATGTTTTTCAGAGGTATTTGTAGGGAATAAAAAACATATGAAGTATAGGGTTAAATGCAGTTGGGGGCGGAAAATAGTGGACCTATTTTTTTGAGTAGAGCACATTGGGGGAAGCATTTTTGCTTCAAGAACCCCTATTTCATTTTTTGGATTTTTTGAGATATGACCCCCCGAAATCTGAACCCTCAGTGACGGACGTTTTCGCAATTTTTTTCCGAAGCCCTTGTTTTTTCCGTTCTAATCGTGTCTAAATGGTGTCAGATTATTGTTTACAATTTTTTAGAATCAAAACAAAGGCTCTTTGACCGGGTTCCTGCCGAAAAATTGGCCAAATTTACCAGAAACGTCCAATTTTTGACTAAATTCAAACTTGGCCTTAATTTAGGATTGGGCTAAGGCTTACACAGGAAAAAATTTTTTCGAAAAGTGACCGAAAAATGAAGGAAAAATGGAGGAAATGCAATTTGAACCAATTTTAAAATATGTATTCCTTTAAATTTCATACTCATTTCGTGCGTTTTTTGTACATATTTTGCCTAAACTATTGCTTTTTTTCCTTCAACTTTCGGTTTTATTTCTACACATTTTCAGTTTAATTTTGGCTTAATTTCGGTCACATTTCCGCTAAATTTCCGCACCTTTTCTGTCATTTTTCAGCAATATTTCCTTTAAATTTCAGTCAAATTTCCGCTAAATTTCTGCAGCTTTTCTGTTATTTTTCAGCAATGTTTCATTTAATTTTCAGTCATATTTCCGCTAAATTTCTACAACTTTTCTGTTATTTTTCACTAATGTTTCATTCATATTTCCTTCAAATTTCAGCCAAATTTCCGCAACTTTTCTATTATTTTTCAGCACTTAGTATGTGATTACGGACCTAAGTGTTACTCACATACATTATGTACACATACACTTATGTATGTACTGTACTTACATATGTACACTTCGCTTAGCTGCTTCGCAATTGTTTCGGTTTTGTATTCACATTATGTTTAGTGTTTGGCTTAGTGGGGGGGGGGTAGTTGGGGCTAAGCTAAGCGATTAGTTGGGGATTTGTATTGAGCTCTTTTTCATGCAAGGCTCAACATATGTGAGTGTGCGTGTACGTTTTCAAGTTTACGCTTGAGGTTGGGATTTCAGCTTAAGCTGAGGGTCAGGCTTAAGTTTTGTAATTTTGAAATTTATATGTTTACATAACATGTGATGAGCCTTGCAGCAGGAAAGCCACTTGGTCTGCTGTAGAGAAGGGTTAAGTTGACTTTGGGTGGCTTTTGCCGCCGAGGGAATGAATGGCATCAAGAGTACATAATAGGAAGGGTATGACACTCTTCCTATTGTGCCTACGGGCGTGCGTCCAATGCGCAGCGCGAAATAGCCCGTTTATGTACGGTTTTGAGGGGGGGGTACCCCCCCCTCAACTGAAGACCCCGTACTCAACTGAGGGGGTGGGTACCCCCCCTCAACTCAGTACCCCGTCTTCAGTTGAGGGGGGGTACCCCCCCCTCATTTCAAGACACTGACACGCACTTTTGTTTTTTTGCTGAACTGTGGGGGGGGGTGCCCCCCCCCCCTCAACTGAAGACGGGGTACTGAACTGAGGGGGGGGTAGCGCAAAGACTTTGTCAGTGTCTTGAAATGAGGGGGGGTACCCCCCCCCTCAACTGAAGACGGGGTGCTGAGTTGAGGGGGGGGTATCCCCCCCCTCAGTTGAGCACGGGGTATCGAACTGAGTAGGGGGTACCCCCCCTCAGTTGAGTACGGGGTCTTCAGTTGAGGGGGGGGTGCCCCCCCCTCAAAACCGTACATAAAAGGCCTATTTCGCGCTGCGCATTGGACGCGCGCTGCTAGGCATAATAGGAAGAGTGTCATACTCTTCCTATTATGTACTCTTGATGGCATGCAATTTAAGGTGGCGCTCCTGAAATGTGACTTTTAGAAAAACGGCAGTCTGCGGCCAGTTTTAAATGCACAATGGCAAGCTGGTGTAAAAGTAAGCCTAAACACAAAAAATGAAGTTGATTGATACAAATTAGCATTCACTGTAGAGCAAACGTGAGTGGAATTTCGGCTTGCGATTTCTCTTCGCAAGTAACTAGCTTTTGCACAATCAATAGCTCATTTTGCTCGCCTCAACGTGATCGAGCGGTCGCAAAAAGTCATTTTTGATGAATATGATTGATATATCGAAAAACACTAAAATCGCGATTTTTAGAAAACATAAATTTGGCTAAATTTTTTAGATACTATCGATTTGCCAAAAATCAAATTTTACGACCGCTTGAAAATAACAGGGTGCATTTATGTGCCAAATTTTAACTTTTTTCGTTGAGCCAATTTTTTAAAATCGCAAGCCGAAAATTTGCATTTGTATTCACACGCACTATATTTCCGTCTCATGAAAAAAATATTGCGTTATTTCACAAAAAAATTACACCACGCTCAATAAAACACCACAAATGTTAAAGTGTGTTTAACTAAAACGCAGCTGGCTGTGTTTTTCAGTCTTTCAAATTCATTACATACGTGTAAATGCATTGGCTTGTAAGGAATTTCTGAAAAATCTATTTTTCTTGCTCAAAAAGCTCAAAAATTTAAAAAAAATTTTTTCATGTGATATGGGCATCAAATTAAAGGAAATTCACTTCTGAACAACTTTTGTTCTTACGAGGCATGTTTATTTTTGCGTGTTTTTAAAAGAGTGGCCAAAACCCACATTTCAGGAGCGCCACCTTAAGGTGCATTAGTGACATTTGCCGACCAAGTTGAGCCTTGTCGGTCTTTTAATCTGTCGAAATAAAAAATGCACTTTGTTTTTCAAGTTAGTTTTTTTGCATTTCTGAGACAGCACCATCGATGTAATTTTTCTTCATGGGCCGTATTCTCAAAATTACCTGCAGCTAAAGTTAGGCTAAGTCGTATTCTCAAACAATGACTAAAGCCAATGTGATAGCTCAGGTTACCCTTAATATTCGGACGAGAAAAGTGCTCTATCTTGTTTCGCAGCTAAAGTTAATGTACTGTGCAAATTTTTAACCTCAACCGTTGACGTTAACCTTGTTTTCAATTTTAACTTTACCTTTACCCACATTGTAATAAAATCCCGGTCCACAAATTTAGATTTTCCGAGGTATGTATGATATCTTGAAAATAGCATTTTCAGTGTCTTTTGGAAGTGAATGTAGGCCCAAAATTTGAATTTGAAGCCAAACTATGTGGCTAAACCCGAAATTTGAGCCTTTTGTGAGGCTCGTTTTCGCAAAATTTTCAGAAACCCGTATTTTTGCCGTTCCAAGATACTTAAATGAAGTGTAAATAATGTTTAAAAATTTTTAGAACCAAGTCGACACACATTATATAACCCTATTCTTTTTGAAAAATTGGCCAGTCACCTGAAGCCTCCAATTTCTGGCGTATTTTTAAATAAACAAAAATACTTATATAGACCGCCGCCGTTGAAAATTTAAAAAAAGTGAGAGACATGCCCGGAAATTTTGGGGTTAAATGCAGTAGGGGGGGAGAATAGTGGATCTATTTTTTTAGTAGAGCACCTTGGGGGCAGCATTTTTGCTTCAAGAACCCCTATTTCATTTTCTGGATTTTCTGAGATACGACCCCCCGAAACCTGAACCCTCAGTGAGGGACGTTTTCGCAATTTTTTCCGAAGTTCTTGTTTTTTCCGTTCTAATCGTGTCAAAATAGTGTCAGATTATTGGTTACAATTTTTTAGAATCAAAATAAAGGCTCTTTGATCGGGTTCCTGCCGAAAAATTGGCCAAATTCGCCAGAAACGTTCAATTTTTGACCAAATTCAAACGTGGCCTTAATTTAGGCTTGGGCTTAGGCTTAGGCTTAGTATGGGGCTTAGGCTTAGGCTTAGTATCAGGCTTAGGCTTAGTATCAGGCTTAGGCTTAGGCTTAGGTTCAGACTTAGGCTTAGGCTCAGGCTTAGGCAATAAAAAATAGAAATTTTCAGAAAAAATCCTGCCAGCTTAGACTATAGAATCCTGCCAACTAAGCCTAGACGATGCCTTAAAACATCATAACGCACTCAAAACTATCTAAAAACAAAGATTACAGCCATTTTTGGCTTCGAACTTTGGCCTACGTTCACTTCCAAAAACAGTGAAAATGCAATTTTCAAGGGGTCATAGCTCAGAAAATCCAAACTTGTGGATAGGGGTTCTATTACAAAAAATGTTTCCCTCAAGGTGCTCTACTCCAAAAAATTGGTCCACTATTCCCCCCCCCAACTGCACTTGATCCGGATTTTGACCTAAAATTGCTGTGCCAAATTTTTGTGTTCAGGTCTCATTCGTAACCGAGTACTTTGGGTGCAAAGTTTGCACTGAAATTGCAAAAACCTCACAAATGAAACTACCACTTTAAGTAGACTGCAATCAATCTCACCAC
>JASANF010018130.1:0-12991 GCA_030248245.1 Trissonchulus sp. WLG1_4
AGTGAAAGAACAGCCATATAATTTTAAATTTAAAGCATTTCACCGGGGTACTGATAACTGTACCCTTGGGGATTGAAATGTGAGGCCCCAAACTCTGCCCCAAATTTAATTTAAAAGAATACCTCGACTACTTTGACACACCGTAGGTAGCTAGTATGCCCTTATATATATATATATATATATATATATATATATATATATATATATATATATATATATATATATATATATATATATATATATATATATATATATATATATATATATATATATATATCAAGAGTACATATTGGAAAGACTATGACTCTCTTCCCCCCCCCCCAGCTCGGCAGTGCTGTAGACGCGTCTCACAATAACGGCCGCCAAGGGTCCCCGAGGAGGACCCGGTCCCAAATGGGTACCCCCCCCCCCCCCGGGCCCTGCACCCCCCCAAACGGGAACCCATGTACCCAAATTTCCTTGTACCCCCCCCCCCCCCCCCCATAGCCCCCCCCAAACCCCCACCCCAAGGGGCGGTACCCAAATGGGCCCTCCAAGTACCCAAATGGGCGCCCCTAACGAATCCCATCGGCTGTTCGGGTACCTAAACAGGACTTATGCGCCGCAAACGGGACCCAGGTACCGAAAACGGGACCCAGGTCCCCAAATCCCCCCCCCTATTCAAATGGGACCTCTGTCCCCCCCCCCCCGCCCATCTATATTGATGCCCCTTTTCCCCCCGCCTACAATCAAACTACCGTAATCCCGCGCTTAACGGCAGGATACGGTACGTAGCGATGACTATAATGCCCGTTTTTTTTTTTGTTTTTTTAGCATTTAAGCTCATTTAAATTAGTATTAATTTTTAAAAAATCCGATAAATCCGCGGATTTAAAATTGCACACATTTTTTATAGCCGAGTTAAAATGCTCTTAAATTTACGGGCATCTGAAATATTTAGCTCCTGGGGTTGGCCCCTCGTATTTACGTTTGTAACCTCAGACTGCTTCTGGCTTTGGCTTGGATGTGTAATACACCATTCAGCAGCTCAGGTTAGGCTTTGAATGATGTAAATTTTCAAATGTCGCACTTCATTGCCGTTTAAAAAAAATACGGCCTAAGCTATGTTATAATGCTGATCCATCTAAGTATTCTTCAACTTTTTTTGAAACAAAATGAAATTGTAATGTAAAGTGTTGTTAACTCTATATATGTTTTTATTATATATAGAGAGATTATGTGAAAGATGATAGCTTGCTCAGATGCATAGGTAGATGCCAATTGTGGGGTGGAGATTGCACTATTCAAGAAACAGCCAATACCGAAATGACAAGACAAGCTGATGAGCGACAAAAAGCTGCATATGAACAAAATCGCTTGGTCGTTTCCGTTATTCCCCCGCCAGCCGTAATTTCTGTTATACTTGACCAAATTTCATGATGTTGGTACCAACCAAGCGACTCTCCATGACCTCAGGACTTCGAAAATACACTTTTTTTAAAAATTTTAAAATTTTAAAAAATATTTTTACTTTTTTAAAATTCTATTTTTGGAACGCTATTTGGTTTCCGGAATGCCAAAACAAAATCATAAAACATCAAAATAGCAACTTAAAAGTTATTTTGTCATGACAACGCCCCGACAAGCGCAACAAATTAAGTTGAGGAATCGCCATTAGGAGATTAACACTTTAAACTAATCCCGGGATTCTGTTTTAGTCATTATCCGGGATTTTGCTAGCGTGGGAACATTTTAGGTTTTCGAACTATGCCTACATTATGCATATTCTTTCTACCTTATACTATGTACGTATACATATACCTGCTTACACTGTAAACATACACCTATTTTGATGTTTTATGATTATTTCGGCATTCCGGTGTGAAGTAAGTTAGGCCCCTTAGAGTTCTTAAAGGGATTTACGACAGCTCACCATCGGCCCAGTAGCTCAACGGTAGAGCGCTGGTCTGCAGATCCAGAGATGGGTGGTTCGAATCCCCCCTGGGTCATTCTGATGATGATGCTGTCGTTCTTTCGGTAAGAATCCCCCCTCCCTTTCCTGACATGGCAAGGCCGCCACGACGAACCTTGGAATCTCCTGATCGCAGAATTGAGTCAGGTAGCGTTAGGCATGGGTTGTTGGGGGGACATACCCCCTTGAGTGGCATGGGCAGAGTGGTGAGAGAGTATATGGAGGAATTATCGCCGAGGTAGCTTTGCAGTGGAGCCGCTCCTTGTCCCGGCTAGGAGTGAGAGCTTATCAGTCCCCGGC
Organism: Trissonchulus sp. WLG1_4; assembly: GCA_030248245.1. NCBI lineage: Eukaryota > Metazoa > Nematoda > Enoplea > Enoplida > Ironidae > Trissonchulus > Trissonchulus sp. WLG1_4. The sequence goes on from JASANF010018130.1 coordinate 2,252, forward strand.
AGTGTTCGCAGAAGAAGATGAGGCAAGAAAAAGACCTCGCGACACTTGCCTTATAGAGAAGAGAAGAAAGAAGAAGAGAAGGTAATATAATAGGGACGGCTCCCGGCGCTCCTCCACCCCGGGTGCCCATGCCCCATATAGATAAGTAGTAGTGCACACAGCACAGGGAAACACAGCACAGGGAAACTTCGGGTCGAAGTTTACTAGAAGGGGAGGGATGTGAAGTAAGTTAGGCCCCTTAGAGTTCTTAAAGGGATTTACGACAGCTCACCATCGGCCCAGTAGCTCAACGGTAGAGCGCTGGTCTGCAGATCCAGAGATGGGTGGTTCGAATCCCCCCTGGGTCATTCTGATGATGATGCTGTCGTTCTTTCGGTAAGAATCCCCCCTCCCTTTCCTGACACCGGAAACCAAGTGTTAGCGTTCCAGGAATGAATTTGAAAAATAGGAAACATTTTAAAAATTTCAAAATTTTTTCAAAATTTTAAATTTTTTAAAAAAATGTATTTTCGAAGTCCTGAGGTCAAGGGGAGTCGCTTGGTACCAACATTATGAAATTTGGTCAAGCATAACAGAAATTACGGGCACGGCTGGCGGGCGAATAACGGAAAAGACCAAGCGAGTATTCATATCGCACTTTTGTCACTAGTAAGCTTGTCTTGTCATTTCGGTATTGGCTGTTCTTGGATCGCGTGCAATGTCCACCCCATTTTGATTGGCGGAATTGCCTACTGAGTACTGAGCAAGCTATCATACCTTTCACATAATATTCTCTATATATAATGAACATATATGAGGTGACGAGCACTTACATTACAGTCATTTTGTTTCAAAAAAGTTGAAGAATACTTAGATGATAGCATTATAACATAGCTTAGGCCGTATTTTTAAACGGCAATGAAGTGCAACATTTGAAAATTTACATCATTAAAAAGCCTAATTTCTGAGCTGTGGAATGGTGTATTACACATCCAAAACGGTAGAAGCAGTCTAAAGTTACAAACGTAAATACGAGGGCAACCCAGGTGCTAAATCTGACAAATCCCCGTAAATTTAAGAGCATTTAACTCGGCTATAAAATGTGTGCAATTTTAAATCCGCGGATTTATCGGATTTAAAAATTAATACTAATTTAAATGACTTAAATGCTAAAAAACAAAAAAACAGCATTATTGGCATCGCTACGTACGTATGCTGCATGCGGGATTACGGTAGTTTGATTGTAGGCGGAGCTAAAAGCGGCTCCAATCTGATTGGCTGGTGGCTTTGAAAAGAGGTCCCATTTGGTTACCTGGGTCCCGTTTGGGTACCTGGGTCCCGTTTGGGCACATAAGTCCTGTTTGGGTACCCCCAACAGCCAATCAGATTCGTTGGGGTCCCATTTGGGTACTTGGAGGGCCCATTTGGGTACCTGGGTCCCGTTTGGGTACCTGGGTCCCGTTTGGGTACATGGGTCCCGTTTGGGTACCTGCAGGGCCCGTTTGGGTACCAGGTACCCATTTGGGACCGGGTCCCGTTTGGGACCCTTTTCGGCCGTTATTGTGAAACGCATCTACCGCGCTGCCAAGCTGGTCGATGGGAAGAGTGTCATACTCTTTCCAATATGTACTCTTGCTATATATATATATATATATATATATATATATATATATATATATATATATATATATATATATATATATATATATATATATATATATATATATATATATATATATATATATATATATATATATATAAGGGCATACTAGCTACCTACGGTGTGTGAGTGTGGTATAGGTATGCTTTTAAATTAAATTTAGGGCATAGTTTGGGGCCTCACATACCGATCCCCAAGGGTACAGTTGTGAGTACCCCGGTTGAATATTTTAAATTTAAAATTATATGGCTGTTCTTTTCACTGTTATTATATTCACTATATTCACTATATTCACTGTTGTCGTTGCAGCAGCTGCGGTATTAGTTTTAGTTTAGTAGGGCTCTTTGTCTTATAGACTTTGTATAATTTGTTGTAGACCAATAGTGTAGCAGCAGTAGTTATAGTTAATAGAAGTGGTAGCAAACAAGCTCATCTGCTGAGTAAGAAGTGTACCTCCTGATTAAGTACTAGTCATGACCTTAGAGGGTCTATATTCCGCAGGAAATATTAAACGCGGCCATAACCGCGCATTAGAGAAAGGTTATGGCGAAGAGTGAAACATGAAAAGGAAAAATACTTTTTATTTTTCAATGAAAAGCTAGCTCTTGTTTCTATTTAGTTCTGTTTGCATGGCCTGTAGTGGCCAGTGCGCATGTATTGCACTACAGTACCAAAAGTGCAAATCTACTGATAAATTTGAGTAAACTAAATTTCATTAAATATAATTAACTATAGTTGATTAAAGATGTTATGTTAGCTGCCGACTGGCCAGTTTAACTAACACCGTTTTTGTTCAAAATAGGTAAACTGTAGTGGCAAAAGCTAATAATAACATATAGGTATGCGCCCACGGTCGTGGTTAACGTTGAAAATTTTCTAAACAGTATTTTATTTTATTTCAGTTTATGTAAAGCTCCGATTGTTTTCTGGTGTTTTATATTAATAGACGCTTCTTGCTGAGCCGCTTCACAGTACCACAGTACAGTAAACAGTGTTTGCCAGTCATTTCACAGTGTTTACGTTTTGGTAGACACTGCATTACATCAAAGGATTCTCAACGGCCGGCCTAGCTTAGTCACTTTTTGAAAATTCATCATACCACTCTTCCGCACTACAGGCTGTCAGGCATTACAAAATACGGCAGCTGATCGACCTACCTGACCCTTCCAGTGTTAATTAACACTGGAAATTTGATCTATCCAACAAGCAGAAGCTGTGTGCAAAAGGTGTTCTCATCATGCACTAAAGCTTTTTGGGCCTCAGTAAATAGCTAAACTATTTCAAAAATCTGCTGCGCAGCAAAAATTTAGGTAAACGGCGTGGTTCATTTATTATCAGCACTACAACTGCGACCTGACTGCGAAAACGTAACATCAATCTCAGGTTGAGACGGACGAGCAAAATATTTTTCCTCTCTGACTAACATGTTTGTTTCAAAACCTAACCTTGGTAAATCAGCCTACTGTAAGACAGTACTGATTGCTACTGGGTACTGAATTGACACTGAGATTTTGATGCCCTTCATGTACACTATCTATCTACCACACTAGCTACTGATGCTCCACAGTACACCGTGCTTTCCTTTGCACAGTGCAGCACATTCTTAAACTTCGAATGTATATATTTGAGTTAGAGCCCACATCGACTACTTCATTCCAAGTTGTTCTGCCCTATTGTCATCTGCATACGGTCGATCTTCATTTAGAAATAAAGACGTTGCTGTAGCACGTCTTTTTTGAAAAAGTAATTTTTACGAGATTGATGTTATTGGCATACTTGGGCGTGGGGGCGATTGGGATAGATTGCTCCCCCCCCCCCCCAACCCGACCCCGTTCCCCCCCCCAGAATATCAGAATATTTGTAAGGTAGCTCAAGAAGCAAAAATTGGTGGTTCACGAAGCAAAAACGGCAAGAAAAGTTGCTCCACACCCCCCCCCGTCGACGGCTCCCCGCCCAAACTTCCTCAGCTGCGCATGTGTGGTTATTGGCTACTGGGCTTTTCTTGTGCAAAAACATACACATCTGCGTCAATCAACTGTTCACTGAAATTACGTCTGGTACATACTCGGTGGTGACCGATAATGTATGCAATATCAGAGTGAAAAGTTTGCATAAACTGCATACAAATTTTGTGTCCATCAACAATTGCAGTATCTACAAAACCTCTACTCACCACTGAGACGATCACTGTCTTGATGTATGGAACCATGTAAAAAATGAATTTCAAGTTTAGCTGAGTTTGAGTATACATTTAGTAAACCTAATTGTCTGAGGTGAGTGAAGTTTTTTGAAAATAGAGATTGTAGCTAATTGTTTGGAATCGAAAAAGTTGACGTTAATCTGTGATTTTATTTACCAAGTAGATGTATAAATTGTGAACTGCTGTACAGTGTACACACGCTGGACGAACCGATGTCGAACACTCACACGCAAACACACACATGCTGACAATGAGACACTCCACACAATTCTGCAAATGCAACTTAATTTGCATATTATAATCAATGTGTGTGCAGTGAGCACTTGACATATACACGGTAGATGTCGCGTGTAAGCGTGCACGAGCACCAAATTTTACCCCCCCCACCCCTAGGCGCTATTTGCGCTATTATAGTTTCCAGCTCAAAAACGCCACCCCCCCCCTACCCCTAGGCGCTATTTGCGCTATATGCGCTACTATAGTTTCCTACTCAAAAACGCCCCCCCCCGCTATTTGCGCTATACACGCTACGACAGGTACTATGCTATAGCACTGAAAGTGCTATAAGCGCTATTTTTTTCATTGGCTTGAAAAATAGCGCTTATAGCACCCGAGGGTGCTATTTGCGCTAACTAGGCGCTATTTTGTGCTATTGGCTAATTTATTGAGTAGGCGCCCACCCCCCCTCCCCCCGGTTGTTGGGTTTGTAGGGCTTTCCATTCCTCGCGCCTATTAGTCAAAATTGTAGGCTATTACCCAACATGACTTTCCATTCTTCGTCCTATTGGTTACGCAAAATAAACCCTTAGAATGGTAAAAAGATTCAGTAGGCGCCCACCCCCCCGGGGTTGGGTTTGTAGGGCTTTCCATCTCTCGCTCCTACTAGGCAAAATTGTAGGCAATTGCCCAACATAACTTTCCATTCTTCGCTCCTATTGGTTACGCAAAATGAAACCCTAGAAAAGTAAAAAGATTCATAAATAAATAAAAAGATTCGTAAATGAAGTATTCTCCAGCATATTAATATTCTACTAAAAACAGATCATTAAAGGAAATAACCTAAAAACATATATAACTTACTTGTTAAGCAGGAAAAGAACGAGAAATAGTAGCAATAGAAAAAGCAATAATGAGTTAATAATCATAATAAGATAATAATAATCAAGTCCAAGCAGCGTCCAAGCGCCTAAATAGCGCAAATAGCACCATCTGGTGCAATAAGCGCTATTTTTTAAGCCTACAAAAAAATAGCGCTTATAGCACTTTGATGCGCTATCGTTTTGCTATATGCGCTATTTTTTTATATCGTCGACTAGAACACTAACAAAATTTTGAAAATAATTTTAAAATTATTCTAATTTGTTGAGGGACCGTATACTCACTAAAAAGGACAAAAATTTTCAATAAATTAGCCAATAGCACAAAATAGCGCCTAAATAGCGCAAATAGCACCCTCAGATGCTATAAGCGCTATTTTTTAAGCCTACGAAAAAAATAGCGCTTATAGCACTTTGATGCGCTATCGTTGTGCTATATGCGCTATTTTTTTATATCGTCGACTAGAACACAAACAAAAATTTAAAAATAATTATAAAATTTTTCTAATTTATTGAGGGACCGTATACTTACTAAAAAATACAAAACTTTTCAATAAATTAGCCAATAGCACAAAATAGCGCCTAAATAGCGCAAATAGCACCCTCAGGTGCTATAAGCGCTATCCAAGATCAGCATCACTATTTAAAGGGAAGTTAACACAAACACCAATAGGCCAGCGTAGCTCAGTTGGTAGAGCGTTAAGCTAGTAATCTAGCAATGGGTGGTTCAAATCCCCCCTGGCCATTTTTCTGTAGAAATTTCATCCATATCCAAAAAAATAGCACATATAGCACTGTCGATAGCGCTTATAACGCAAATAGCGCATATAGCACTCCCAAAAAGCGCTATAGCGCAAATAGCGCATATAGCACCTTCGATAGGGCATATAGCGCAAATAGCGCATATAGCACCCCCAAAAGGCGCTATAGCGCAAATAGCGCATATAGCACCTTCAATAGCGCATATAGCGCAAATAGCGCATATAGCACCCCCAATAAGCGCTATAGCGCAAATAGCGCATATAGCACCTTCGATAGCGCATATAGCCAAATAGCGCATATAGCACCCCCAAAAAGCTCTATAGCACAAAAAGTGCTATTTCGATTTCGCTTACACGCGTTCGTTACCGTATACACATTAGTAATGTTCACAATGTGCAGAAGCATTGTAGAGAGCCTGGGTATCAAGAGCACGTATTGTGCACTTTGATACCCAGACCCTTTCTAAATGAGCTGCTGCGCTGTGGCGCAGCAGCAAAAATACATAGGATTCAGAGATTCTGAATATCGCGTAAAAATAAATGTACCTTTGTAGCTATTTTGCAGTCAACATTTTCTCAGCTGAGCCACATTGCTGAGCGACACCTTTTCTGAGCCGATATTGGGGTTTAACTGTGCGTTGCCGACCAAATTTGTGCAGAATCATCACAGTTACTTAGCCATAACAAACACGCTGAGCCTGAGTAAGCCTGAGCCAGTCACGCTTGCATTGAGCTGACACGTAGGTATTAGATAAACCACGTTTCTGAAATGGCTAATTCTGCAGGACCTTTATGTTTCTACGCTGGATTTTTTTTGTTGCAAATTCTGCAAAATATTTTGGTCCCAAACTGGTCAATTCGGCAGAAACTTATCCATACTGAACCGGCCAATTATGCGTGACATTTGCTTTTTTCGAGATATTCAGTAAGACCTTCGAATTCTGAGTTGGCCGAAACTGTTGAGCATTTTGGTCTTTAAATACATAAGTAGGCTAGTGTTTTGGTTCTGAAGTGGCAATGTTGCAGAACTTTTGAGGTTCTGAACGGCCCTACTGTACTGTATACTGTAGGCCCTTTTGTTTTCTGGATTTGCACTGACGAATTTGCAAACTTTCGGTTTTGAACTGTAGATGGTTTGGTAGTTTTCGCAGAATTTTGGTTCTGAAGTGGCTCATTCTGTGAAACTTTTTGGTTCTGGTATCTGCAATTTTGCGGGACTTATAGTTTTTGGTCCTGAATTGGCCGATTTTGTGGTGCATTCTTGGCTCTGGACTGGACAATTTTGTAGAAATATGGTTCTGAACCGGCAATTCTGCATGACTTCTGGTTCGGAGCTAGGCTACTCTGCAGGACTTTGGTCCTGAGCTGGGAATTCTCCACGACTTCTGGTTCGGAGCTAGGCTACTCCGAAGGGCATTGGTTCTGAGCTGGCAATTCTGCATGACTTCTGGTTCGGAGCTAGGCTACTTCGCAGGACTTTGGTTCTGAACTGGCAATTCTGCACGACTTCTGGTTCGCATTTCTTTAAATTAGATTTGTTGAAAATTCGGTCTGCAGATCAGCCACATATTTTTTTCATATAATTTAACTTTTTTGCTCTTTTTTTGTTGTTTTTTCTCAATTATTCGTTGTATCCGTTTAGAAATTTAACTTGGCTGAATGTGTATCTGTAGAAACCAATCACCCATCGTAATCATCCAGCTCAAGTCCAATCGTCAGATATTATATTCGGATTTTTTTCTAATTCACACATAAGTTAGACCTGCCCGCAGTAAGTTATTTAAAGCAAACTAGAGCTCTCTAACATGTTCCAGGGCTGAGATATGCTCATTTTTCCATTTTCGACTTTCACAAAATTTCACTTTTCAGGTCACAATGTTAGATGTCTTGTTTTCGCGTTCGAGTATGCATGGATGTTATAATTTTTTACACACCTAGACTAAACATATAATGCTAAATGATGGTAAGTAACATATAATGCTAAATGATGGTAAGTTTTATGAAATCCTGCCATTGCAGCGACTGGTGAAACATCCAAGATTTTGTCGTCTGATTTATTGTCAAAGGTTACTCTTTGGTTTATAGTGCTTAGCCCAAGGTCGAAGGTCCTGAGATTCATGCTTAAAAGTGTGTTTTTATATATGACTTGTATTTTTAAAGTGTCGAAACAGTCAATATCTGGGGGGAACGTAGTGAAAATTTACCCCATATCAGACCTATACCACCATTTTGGCGACACACCCTTTGGTTACACGACACTACATATGTATAGAAAATCTACTTGCACTTAATCATATAGGGTGGAATTCTAGAAGGGTGATTAGCGAGTGACTAACTTAATCAGTCGCTAAACGTTCTTTCATTACGTTTTGTCATTACGAATTCTACACGCTGAGAATAGACTTGCCTGATGTCATTCTGCACGCGCGTTATTCTTTTAATCACTGACTAACTTAATCACCCTTCTAGAATTCCACCCATAATGTTTAGCACGTTTTTAGTTGATATACAATGCCTTTTGATGGTATACTTTTTGGCCAGGCCCAAGTTACCATGCTTCACCAATTGGAGTTCAAATTTAGATTTCTGCCTGGAACTGCATCTTCAAAATTTCACCTCTTGCTTTGTGTTGTCTGAACTAGAAGTGAAGGTCCCGAGCTTTTCATTCTAAAATGTATGCTTATGTACTGTGTGTGGTTGTAAAATGTTAAAGTAGCCAATATTTGGGTAATCATGGTGAAACTGTCCCCCAAATTAGACTTATGGAAGCAATTTGGCGGCACTCCTCTGGGTTAGGCAACACTATGTATTAAAAATCTACTTGTATTATATCAAATTCATTATATAATGTTTAAATTTTTAGCTGTATTAAAAATCTACTTGTATTATATCAAATTAATTATATAATGTTTAAATTTTTAGCTAATATACAATGCTTTTTGATCTTACTATTAGTTGATGGCTTCATTATTTCCGAAACTGATGCTCATGCCCTTGACATTGTTAGCATTTGGCTCGAAATCAATCTTGTCATCAAATGCCCTGTTTTGTGTTGTCTGAACTAGAAGCGCACGTCCCAATGCCCGTAACGTATGCTTCCGTAACGTGTACGGTTGTAGAATGTTGAATAGATCATTAACAATAATACAGTAAATAGGTTTCTAATATGGTTCATGCGACAAGAAATGTATATGAAAAGAAAAAGAAGTTTATTAATAAAAACCATCGGCTAACAAATTTGACTGCATTATATTGGTTTATCTAGCATATGCCGATGTTCCATATCATGTTAGTAATCTCTACCAGGCTTTATATAGACTGTAGCAGAGCGAAATATAAGGACACCAAACAGATATATATGATTATTACATGCAAAACAGGAAAGGCAACTACAGTAATTTTCAAGTTCTAAGTTTTAAGATTTAGGAAAGGAGAAGAATAATTTATAGTACCTTAATCCTTGAACCCACACAAACATTTTCAATTCAATAACTTCTGACTTTTTAAAAACGAAACCGAATTGTTACTTATTGCTTTTTTGTTTTCATTTTTGTATTCGAGTAAACTTATCTATTAAAAGTTATGCCATCTGGGCCCGATTTATCGAAACATCAAATGTTCGTCGTTGAAAAACAAATGTTCGTCGTTGAAAAACAAATGTTCGTCGTTGAAAAACAAATGTTCGTCGTTGAAAAACAAATGTTCGTCGTTGAAAGTTCGTCGTTGAAATTGTTCGTCGTTGAAGAATTTTTCAACGACGAGCTTTGGTTTTTTAGAACATTATTATGTTCTAAAAGACAAAAGCTCGTCGGTGAAAAAATTTTCAACGACGAACATTTCAACGGAGCTCAAGACATCCGTTGAAATGTTCGCCGTTGAAAATTTTTCAACGACGAACATTTGTTTTTCAACGACGAACATTTGTTTTTCAACGACGAACATTTGTTTTTTCAACGACGAACATTTTCAACGACGAACATTTGATTTTTCAACGACGAACATTTGTTTTTCAACGACGAACATTTGTTTTTCAACGACGAACATTTGTTTTTCAACGAAGAACATTTGTTTTTTCAACGACGAACATTTTCAACGACGAACATTTGATTTTTCAACGACGAACATTTGTTTTTCAACGACGAACATTTGTTTTTCAACAACGAACATTTGTCCTATAATTACGTGTTATGTTCGTCGTTGAAAATGTTTCGATCAATCCAAAATTTTCAACGACGAACATTTTCAACGACGAACATTTTGCTTCGATAAATCGGGCCCTGAGCTCTGAGGCCTGCAACAGGACTAAAGTGAACCATTCCAAATAACATAACAGCTGCAAACTCAAAGTTGTCCCACCATTCAACAAAGTTCTCTTGTGGCTGACCCGTAAAATACTATATACCTAACTGATTCACTACAAAACAATTATCTTGATTTATCTGCACTTCATTTTTTAGCGTTTCAAACTCTTCAGCTTTTCTTCGCATATGACCTGTAGCTTCACTAAGTTTATCAGTCAACGAATGAACTGCTCGTCTTATAGCTCTAATCTCTTAGTTTCTCTAATATCCGTGAAGGCTCTACTTTCTTAGTAGTCTCTGCTGCGTCAGAAAAACTCATTTCTTACCGTCAAGTAAGACTTGATGTCCTGGCTTAATCGTCCGACCGAATTTGAGGCAGACCACGGAATTAGCGTAGTTAAATTGGCAAAATGACTCCATAATAATTAGTGAAAATTCCAATTACTTGGTCGCAGACCAAGAAAACTTCTATTTCTTTCGATTAAACGTGTAAAAATAACTTTAGCAGCCAGTGATGCCACTATGTAGCCTCCACGCAATTTTACTTTGCAAACAACTGCCATGACGTTCCATACAACCCTAAATATAATAAGCGGTAGCCAAAGCATTGGGTTGCATGCACTTTGCTCGCTGAGCAAAGTGGCAAGCACAACTCCTAGCCCAGATGCCGCTTTCGGTAAAGAGGGGGCTAAGGGGCTAGGCTACATGTGTAAAAACTCATAACATCCGTGCATACTCGAAC
>JASANF010018131.1:0-27303 GCA_030248245.1 Trissonchulus sp. WLG1_4
GCCCATATGACCCCGTTTTCGTGATCCAATCTGCTAAAGCAAAAAGTGTTTTCTGGTTTTATGTGAGAGGGGGAGGAATGTATCACGTGTGTAGATTGAAATAGGGTGGTGTACCCCACTGCTGTTGCTTTGTTCAGTTAGTAGCTAGGATTATAGCTAGGGCAATTAGTGTTAGAATTTATTGAAAATTTTCACCAATTTGGGAGCACTGCGTGTGTGCGGCAGTCGAAAGATGGTGGCGCCATCGTATCTCTCCCATAGTGCCAGCCCGACAGGCCCTCTCGACACATCTCGCGGTTGTGCAACAGTTGTGTCGTTCGTCCGCCAGCCTTTACTTCTAACCGTTGGCAGGCTGCCAGTTCAGCAAGATATTGTTGGGAGGGGGTACGAGTCAATTCTGCGGCTCGTGCCTCTTCCCAACTGTCATTATATATACCCCCACAATTTATCCCCGCAAACAAAGTAACCTCGGGCCTCTGGCCCCTCACTGCCGAAGGGTCCACTGATAGTTCAGGTGGCTGTAATTGTGGCTGTGGTGGCAAAGGTGTGGGCTGGTGTGACTTGGTGGTGTGTTGGTGCTGGAGTTGTTGTTGCTGCTCCTGTTGTAGTGGCGGCTGATGATCCATTATGTGTTGTGCAGGATCATCTGAAATGTTCGCATGGCCGGCGCGGACGCCTTGGCCTATTAGTGCCCTACCTACACCTGTACACACACCAACACCTAGCCCTAGACTAGCACCACCAACCGCGTCGTTTGGCTCCTTTGCAAGGGTAACTGTAGGGGTGGGGTCAGAATCAGTGTTTTTGACGGGGCCCGTTTCTGACACTTGGTCTGTTTGACCAGTATTTGCGGAATTTTCAGGCATTTTTGTGGGTGTGCGAAACATTGAATTGTATGCCCGACACAAGTATATATTCTAACGTAATTTAGTTCAAAAAGGTGAAATTTACTGAAATTCGGGCTCAAAAAATTTGGTCGGTTCTGAGGTCCGAATTGGTTTTTCGGACCAAAATGCTATAAAATTCGTAACTATAATGTCTTAGCTCACTTTCTAAATCAGTTTCACCGTTCAGATCCCGCTGATTTAGCAGGAATCACGATTTTTGAATTTCCACTAAAATTGCAAAAAATTAGGACAATTTTGCCCAAAAATGGAAAAATTCGACCAAAAACGTGAAAATTTTTACTCCGAAAAATTTGTAAAAAGTTTGGGGTGTACCTACGGACTATATTCCACCTTTTTTTGGTGAAAAATTTGATGCTAGAAAAATTCGACCCTTCCAAATTTCGATTTTGACGTTTTCCTTTGACTTTGCTAGATTTTAGCCAAAATAATTCTTGAAATTCACAAAATAACAAGAAAAGTAACTACAATCAATTGGTTCAGGGTATAATTAATTTCACTTTAACCTCTAGACGCGTAATTTAGGCGTTTAGAGCAAAAAGATTAACCGCAGGAAGTTTTCACTATCAACTAGAGCAACTTGACACTGATTTCAAAATGTAACAAAGAAGGAAAAGTAGAAAAGAAACCAAAATGTTTTCGACAAATTATGCCCTAAAATTCCGCAAATACCTCAGAAATTGCGGGTTCGCCAATTTTTGGCTGTGTGAGATCGGAAGGGGTGATCACTGTATCAAATCGGTGTGGATTGGGTTACTCGGATGTTGGCTGTCAGGAATTCGTAACCGTTCAGGGGCCAATTTATGAATTTCTGCGATGTGTGAGTTAGGAAACGCTGAAAATATTTAAAAATATACTTAAAATGCAGATTGTTACAAAAATTATACTACTAAATCAGAAATCAGTACTAAAAATCAATGATTTTATACAAAAATTGGCAGTATTAGCAAGTTACTTTTGACTAAGTTCAACTGACCACAATTTATTACTAAATCACGATTTCTATCCAAAAATTATATGCAAGAAAATATAAATAATATCACTGTTACTTCTACCACTACAAAATAAAATAAGTAAGGAAAAACTTGACCAAATTTCCAAACCAAAATCAACTCTGGAATTCAGATGTATATAATCTGAAACACTAGAAATTTAAACATAAAACACAAAGTGAACTACGTATATATATCGTTATATACTAGAAATGTGGAAATTATTGATCAGTTTCAACAACTAAAACCTAGAGGTCCAATCCAAAAGCAAAAATATATAGTAGAATTTGTTATTTTCAGCGTTTCCGAGTAAAATGTGCTATTTCAGCCACTGTTTTACTAAAAATACAGAAATTTTCCGAAAAACTAAATCAAAACACGGGAGCAAGGCGTAATTTATAATATAATAGGGGGAGGTTTCCAGAAATCCCAATTTAAAACCAAAAATTTGAAAAACAGAAAATTATATACGTACGTATTGCTCAAAATGGCGTCCTCCAACAGTGTAACTTGAAATGTTTTTCGTGAAAAATCGGACTAAAATCGGCCAAAATTTTTGCGAAAAATGTGTTTTCTAGGGTTTTCACTACCGTAGATTCCGATTCTGGCACTAGAATTTACTTTTGTTCGCTAAATTTTGCAGCAGACCCCACTTGGAAAATCACAGTTCAGGCTTAGGCTTAGGCTTAGGGGGGGGGAAGAAATACGTCTGAAAAATCAAATTTTCGGGGCTAGGAACGGTCAAAACTTGCTCCCCTTCTTACACTCTACTCTCCTGACAATATTTCGTAAAAATCCCATTAAAATTCACAAAAATTAAATAACACTAAAATCATATAAAATACATGTAAATGTAAATAAACTTACTGTTTTGCTTCCAATTTCGTGAAATTATTCCAAAATTTTACCCAAATTCTACCGGAAAACCAGTATTTGTACTCGTATTTTAGGGGGGGGGAAGTATTTGCGCAATTGGTTCCACTGACCGGGTTTTTAACCGGTTATAAACGCAAAAATACAGTACTTTTTAGGCAAAAATTTTGAAAATTAGGCACACGTAGAGGCGTCTTAGGTGCTCCAAAGCCTAGTTCACGGTCGCCACTTTGTTATACTGCGGCCCCCGGTCTTATGTCATCCGCGTGAGCTGGCGGGCTAATCTCAATGTCCGTGACCGGTGCCTATCTGTGCCGGAAGGCGCGCAGTAATAACAACTTGACGCTGAGAGCGTCGAACTGCACGTCTAGAACTCGCTCAAGGACAGGTTCGGGAGCACTCTAAGTAATACCTCTACGGGCCCTAATTCAGACCACACAAAAACCAAAGTTAGACCTTCAAACTCGGACACTTAAAACACCAGCGTTTATTGACGAACCGAACGCACTAATTTACACCAGGGAACCAACCGCACAATACATGTGGAACGCTGCAAATAATACCACAAATCACTGAAATATCAGAGCTACAACTCAGGGTAACCGCACGCTAAACTCAGGCCTCAATTGTACGGCCACCTCTAATTTTGCCCCCCGTTTGTAAAAACACAACTTTCTCTCGTGGACCCAGCAAGCCAACCATCTAGCTTGCATTGCACTCTTATTACTACTAATTCAAACTTTATATTTTAGGTTCAGAACAGGTTTCCCCTTTTAGAGTATAACTCGAAACATAATTAGAATATAATAAAACTACTTTTTAAACCAAATTTAGGTTCTTAAAATATCGCTGAAATATGTGAGATTTAAGCTCAATTGCGCGCTCAATATTATGACTACTAAACATGAGTACAAACTCAATGCCAAACGGACTATAAAATGGCTAGGTCAACAAGGGTGGGACCCTGAATATTCAACACAAGGCATGATTATGGAGGCATGCAACAAAGTGCGCAATTTCAGAGACGTAACAGTGAGGGTAGCCTTAGTGTTTTTGACCGGCCTGAATTTTCGGCCAGCCGCCCGCCGGCCGACCCGACGCTCCAGCCGGCGGAAAAAAGCCGGCACCGGCCGGCCGGCCAGCCGGTAAAAGCCGGCCGGTTAAATTCCACCGACTGACAAAATTAGGCCGGCATAACAATCCGGCAAGCTAAGTTATGCCAAAATGACCATCTGGGATTTGGATAAATTGGTTTTGTCCGTAAATTCGGCCGCTCCGGCCGGCCGCCCGGCGGCTTTCACGGGCCGGCCAGGCCGGCGGCTTACGCCTACGCGGCCGGTCACAAGCACTAGGTAGCCTACGCCGACGAATAGCAGTTGAACATATGCATGTATGTACTTTACATAGTCCAGGTTTATTAATGTGAGCTTGGGATTTAGTAGGGCTGCTCCGGCGACCGTCTAGAATAAGTAAAAATGTGTAGCTAACGCAAAATATAACAAAACTGAAACTGAAACTAAATGCTTTTGGAACTGAAACTGAAACTTAAACTGAAACTGAAACTAAATCAATCTCGGAGCTGAAACTTCAGCTGAAACTGAAACTAAAGCAGAGCTGAAACTTAAACTGAAACTGAAACTGAAACAAATTTTTTCCGGAGCTGAAACTACAGCTGAAACTGAAACGAAATTAGGAGCTGAAACTTAAACTGAAACTCACAAGGCAACTTTAACATCACTAGCGTGTGCGAGTGAGTTCGAGTGTTCGTGCGAGTATCGTGTGGAAAAATTTTCGAGTGAGGTCAACCTAGGGTCACTGCTCTTAGCATACGGCTAGATACATACGTGCTTAGAAATTCAGCTTGCAGGCTACGTACTTACGCATATGTGCTAGGTCACAAGGTTAGCAAAGGTCACAAACTTCACTCGGACCACTCCAACTTTTCTCGCTGAGATATCAGTTACAACTGCGAGTGGACTTGTAGTAGACTTCGTGTCAACTCCGAGTGAAGGGACACTATTTGAGGCCAGGACTGTACCACCTTAAACCAAGTCAGTATAAGTCTTGTTATATTAGCTTTACATGAGCCACTATCAATACCTATTTTTACTATTTTGTGGTGGCCGACTGGTGCCAAATATGTCAAAAAGTTTCACCAGTCATAGTTATAGAGAAAAAGGAACAAACATAACGTAGTTTTGATTTCTGCTTGGTTTTACCATTATTCCTTTCCACCTTTCTGGAAATTTTCCGAAAAAGTATTCTGTTTAAACGTAGAACATTTGGAAACAGTGTGCCTAAAAACTAAAATTGAAATAATTATAAAACCAACTAGTAAATTTGTCACAGCTAGATTGTTTGATTCTAGACTGCAAGCTAGTCCTCGTGATTTCTGACAATTTCAACCCGAATGTAAAAAGCAACTTAGCATAAACTACCCTGAAGTAAACTTTATTTGTGAAAGCAGACCCTTAAAGCGCCAATTATGATGCTAGCTGACTAGTAATTGGATAATTTAGGGTTTGGAAAGCAAGCTTGTTAGCAATTCCCTCGGGTTACAACGCTGGTCTATTTTCGGTCTGACTGGTCCAAACATTACAGTTCCTATGTGAACCAGCATAATCTGAGTCTCAAAAGGAAGTGTGTGGGTTCATACCACTGCCAGATTGTTTACCTTCTTTCTGAATTTCACTTTAGTTCTGAAACTGTTTAGAACAAATTTAGCATATTTTCGTCATTTTTCGCTGAGAATAAAGCTTGTTGTACAGTAACGAAGACGGAATAGTTTTATGCGTTTAAAGAAGGGTATCCTATAAAGAATATATATATTGGTTAAGAAATCCAAAATATTACTTTGTGGCAACGTAAGTTTCAGTTTCAGGACCGAGTTATAAATTCTGGCCTACGTTTCATGGCTTACTTGCAATCCCGCAAGCGAGGCACAGTCGGACTAGCATCCTATAGACATTCCTATAATATGGATGGTCTATTGAAGAGTAGATAATAAGAAGAAAGAATGTACTCAGGTCAGCAGACTTTCACAGCCCGTTCCCCTTCCTGAGTGGCCCATTGATGATGAAATCTGGCTGCACTGGGGTCCAAACTCCAAATCATACTCGTTAGGTAATGTACAGATTATATACGCAACTGACGGTCCGCACTGAATTATCACGACTTTTGTATAATTTAAAACTAACTTTCGTTCTCATTGAAATGTAAACTTTTCAAGTTGTTTTCAAAACCTACTTTTGTTAGTTAACGAAGCGCTTAATTCTAACTACATTAGGTTGTTGCTTACAGGAGAAGCACAATCTCTGTTCCTTCAGTGGGTGGAAGTTTTTAATTCGCTATAATTTCTTTTGTGACTAAAGGTTGTGAAATTTACTTACCCATTTCGTCATTTTCACTGCATAAAAAACAGTCTAAGCAAATAGAACTTGAATGTTTTGTTAAAAATATTAAGCCTACTGGTTTTTAAAACATTCTGTAAACAAAGCAGGCAGTGCCGTTGGAACATTAAAAACTTTTGTGTTTCACACCTTTTTTAAATTGGCTAAAATGTTGCAGCTTTTGTTACTTATAATCGTAACTGTTGAGGCACGCGAGAATGCAGACAACAGTACTGGTAAGATTGGAATCAGATATTAAAATAGATAGTTATTAAGATTAAAAAACTTGATAATCTAAAATATAATTTTAAAAAATGGTCCTTTCCTATTGTATTTGTCCAACTACATAAGTATTGCAATGCACTGAAACCTAGCGAACTAATGTTTCACTGGTTACCTTAATAACTTTACGTCATTGGTCAGATGCAATTTTTTTAACCGATGCAGTCGTGTACGGATAAGTGAGGTTATAAAATGTTACTGTTCCATATAATATTAATTCTTCAATAGCTGCATACCAGAGATGGAACCGGGTCACCGGGTCATCGGGTCACCGGGTCACCGGGTCAGTTCGGTTCACTTTTCGCTCCGGGTCACCGGGTCAAGGGTGCTGACCCGGTTCAAAACCGACTTTTTTTAGACAACCAGAATTTTTTCCCTGAACTTGTATACGAGTTCAGTTGGTAGTTGTGTTTTTGAGATTTCTGTGATTTCTATATAGAAACTTTGCACCTAAAGAATTCGAGTCACGTATGGATGTGTTGAATACTGTGGACTTCAAGTAAGGGTTGTAGCATGGCTGCAAGTGCACTCAGAGGTTTGTATGCACGATGCGATGGAAAGCGATGCATTCACGAGGGCTTTGCATTTCCAAGCAGAGTTGCATACGAATCTCTGAGTGTAAGTGCTGGCCATGATACAACAGACTTGTCACAAGGCCTTGACATTTAAAAAGAAAAACTATAGGTGGTTTTAAAATGACTGGCTATAGTCGCCAAAATTGGCACTGGCTATGAATTGCAGCGACATACGTGGGGATCTTAAGCTAATTGGCTATATCCTATTTCGCAAACTCCACGATAACCCCGGCGATATCGTATAAACAGAAATCTGTCGCAGCTGTGGCTGTGGCTATAGCCGCTATACTGGACGAAATCAGACAAAATGCAGCTATTGCCAGAATCGCTAGTTTTAGTAGGGATATTTGGTAGGTGATACTTGAAAATATACCAGAAAAAACAGAAAAATGATCATAAAACCAGCTAATTTAGCATCGCAAAAAAATTTCATGCCTACTTCGATTTCCCTTTTTGTTCATAAAAAGTACCAATATTTATACATCTTTTGAGCTGAAACGGTTGCGCAATGCCTAAAAAACTCTAAAAACCTGGTTCCACGGCTTCTTTTTGGCGTTTCTATTATCAAATAGCGGTCTGTTTAAAACCGGGTCACCAGGTCAAGGTGTCTACCGGGTCACCGGGTCACCGGGTCAGGATTTAGTGACCCGGTTCCATCTCTGCTGCATACATTTAGTCACACTACCAAAACGGCAATAACAAGCAAAGACCAATGCAAAATAGGTCTGTGAATATCAAACCTATACTTTCACGAAGTGAACCAAAACCTGCTGCACAGCAAATAAACATCTGTTTGGGAGTAGAATTCCTTCTCGGGCAGAACCGGCCGGCGTCGGGCCCAACTTGAGATATTTAGTAATTCTACGCAAAAAGGCGATAATGGCTAAAACTTGACTGAAAAGCTGTATATGTACTATCCAACAGTCTGTCACTGAGCCAACTTGAAATTTCTATACGACTGAAAAACCATCCGTGATTGACAAAGTGTGATTATAGCTGTGTTTATATCTGCATGTTCAAAAAAGTTTAGCAATTTGCGTTTTTTCACAATTTGCGCTTTTCTACCCTGCTCGGCATGCGGTCCGGCCTGCGAAAATTTGTCAAAAACTATCTGCAAAAGTGTGTCTCATCAGTTCACAGTTCTGAGCCTGTCTTGTAACCGTGACATTAGCGGACCATGCTAGCCACAGTGCATATAGTGAGCCCACGTTTTTTAAATTAAGTAGCGAGCAAGTTTGTAAGATCATGCTTATTATTCTAAGTTCATTTAAATACTTTTATTAAATTACGGTTTGTGTGAGAACTGGAAATAAAATGAACAATTTGAGACTACGTATGTATGTACGTACAGTGCATTGCAAAAAAAAGTTTCCAATTCGTTACTGGTAACGAACATTCGTTACCAGAAAAAAAAACGAAGCTTCGTCCAAAAGGACCGAGGTTTGTCCTAAAAGACGAAGCTTGGTACAAAAAGACGAACGTTTGTCCAAAAAGACATAGCTTCGTTACCAAAAAAAACGAAAGTTTGTCCAAAAGGACCAAGTTTTGTCTTAAAAGACGAAGCTTGGTCCAAAAAGACGAACGTTTGTCCCAAAAGATATGTGTATGTATGTATGTTTGTTTGTATGTGCGCAATTTTGATGTAAAAAATCGACATGAGACTGAGACTGTGTATCTGAGACTGAGATGAGACGGGATATTTGAGAGTATATATACAATATTAGTTTAAGATCTGACACAATATGTAAAATTATTAAGTGTATTAAGTGATTTAAGTATTAAGTGAACGACAGAAGAAATCGTGAATCGTGTATGCACAGTGACAATGCTGACATAACTAAAAATGCAAAAACATAACAATTACGTACCTTTCAAATTTATCTAGACAGGCTCACGTTAAAAATGCAAATGAGCAAATATTTGTAAGTGCACGTACGTACGTAAATACTACAGTGATACGCAGACAAACACAGGATGAGCATAAACAGACTCATTACGTGCACACACTCATGCTCACTTACACCCACAAAATTACACCAATAAAATTACACACAGACACACACACAACTCACACTTAATGTCACGTTAATTTCCGCCCACCTCATTCTAAAGAAACCTGCTGCGCTGTGGCGCAGCAGGAAAAATTTATAAACTGCGTCTTAGACCATTGTGGGATGGTCTCTGGAACATGAATGTTTCATTTGTGCCTCGCTTAGTCATTACTCACTCGTTTGTAAATACTTGATACATCAGCGATCGTTTTACAATATTACTTCCAATTACCCAAACTATGTAAAGTAAATTTGCAGTTACTGACTTTTAATCGATCAACTTAGATTTTGACTTCTAATGACCAACTATGTATCTTCGCTTAGCTTAAAATTGGGGGTTCTTTAACGTGTTAGTTTTGCATCATATTTGGTCCCTTTTTGAAAAACAAATTAAAGTTTGTTTAGTTATAGAAAAAGTCTGTAATCAAGCATACTAACTAATGAATAACTAACTAAGCCTCAAACAATAAGAAAAACATGCCCATGCCAGAATAACTTTAAAAACCGGGTATAACTTCTGGCTGTTGTTCCAACTCTGCCAAAATAACCGTTTAACATGTGGCTATGTATATAATTTATGAATAGATATCCATTGTTAAGAGCTAAAGGAAATATGCCAAAGTAATTGAGTATATGTTTCGGCTGTTTGCAACTTTATGAAATTCTCTTTCATCTAACCTTCAGCTTGAACTCAAGCCAACTCAGCATAGCACTTTAGCCATGCAGTGGCACATGGGTGGGGGTTGATGAACAGTGGACGGCTTGCTTTCAGAGTGGGGCCCCTGTGAGCCAGACCCGTGCGGAGTGTGCCAGTTCTGTGCCGAGCTGACCGAGGCCCACTGCCACTCCCCGCCCTGTCCCGTCCTGCACAAGTGCCATGGTAGGTCAATCTCAACAGTCTCAACAAAACAACATGGCTAAATGAGCCATGCAGTGGCACAATAAAATGCAGCGTTAAGTCAAATTGCTATGCCAAACATTGCACGAAACCATTTGGTCAAAAGTGCACATAGCTGACGGAAAATTGTCCTTGTGCCTTTGTCCTTAAACATACGTATGAATCGGGCTGTAGTCTGGTACTGGTCATACACAACCTTAAGGACATACTTTGATCAGCTTTTGTGCACAATTGACAAATTGTTTTGATAATTTCCGGGGCCTGTTGTTCAATTGTACAAGTCTTACAATGACAATCCGGAAAATTTTTTCATGGTTTAAAAAAGGCTTTACTGGCAGATAGTAGCGTATTACTTTAATCATGAAATATGTTGTGAATCAAATACAATCTTGTTGAACGAGAGCGCCAGCGGCTACGCCAATTTCGAAAGAATGAAAGAAATGGAGGCGCCGGGAATAGAATCCGGGCCGCTGGAGTCGACATCGAGAATGCTAACCACTGCACCACGACCACAGCCACCGAGCCCAAAGTCTTGGCCCTATGTCTAATATACAACAGTCTAATCCATTTTTGTTCCTTCTAGAGCAGGAACTATTGTTTTGAAACTAACTGTTCGCAGCGTTAAACGCTGCTGAGCAGGCTGCATAGCCTATATGTTTTGTGTGTGTGTTTTCAGCCTGGGAGTTGGCTGCTGATTTTTGTCTGCGTAAATGCATAAAAATCAATAATCGATGTAGAGTGTTGTAGTGTACTTTTTCAGCCTCGGCACCGTAATGTTTCACCAGCAGTATATAAGAGCCCCTGGATAACACTGTTTATCGCTTCTTAGAGCTGATGTGTTCAGATTCGGCTCGCTGCAGCGGGATGCTTAACATCCTGCAGCACTTTTTTGTAAATGTACGTACATACGTAGGTAGTAGGGTAAGTACCTAAGTTACGCAATGTAGTGTACAGCAGGGGAATAGATACAATTCAATTAAACTTGAAAGGTAGACACCGGGGAAGGAACATTGCCCCTTTTGGGGCCCACTTGTTTATTTAAATCCAATTCTAGGCACCTACAGCAGTATAATCCATATGTTGGGTCACGTTTCCGATGATTTTAGGCCAGGTTCACACACACTTACTTTTTACTTTTGCAAAAGTGTTCACACAGGCTTACTTTACTTGAGGACGATCGCATTGAATTGGCTGGCTTTGGCGCACTTGTGGTCGTATGTCAAAAAGCAAATCTACCCAATAAAAATGAAGCTCAATAGGCGGAGCTTCTTCTAGAGCATTCTGATTGGCTAGATTGCAAAAGTAAAGAGTAAAAGGTAGAACGCGTACTTTCTTTTAGTTTTGGCCAAAAGTAAAAAGTAAAAGTAAAAAGTACGTTTGTGTGAACCGGGCCACAAAATGGTATTTTAAAAGAATAATTGGCAATGACATTAGATTTCCCCTTTTTCAGACCTCCCCCCATCGCACTGTGAGCCGAACGCGACGCTGAGTTGTGACTTGGTGGAGGGCCCCCCGTCCTGCTACCCCATTTGCCGCAACAACGCAGCCTGTCGACCACACGAGCACTGTTGCTTCAATGGTCGATGCAATGTGTGCCAGGCCAAGGGCAACGCTACGCACACCCAATGATGCTATTCACTGCTCTTCACATCCAATGCTTTTTCGGAGATGCCTGTTCACATGAATAACGTTGAAATCAAGCCGAAGTTCAGATTCTTCCTATGCCTAATTGTTTGTTTTTTTACAAGAACTCACACCAATAAAAATGAAATAGACAAAACGAACCAATGAATTTACCTTGGAATCAATCAGCGATTGAGACACGGAGCCAGAGACAATACGTCAGCGGGATAAGGTCACATAATGGCATGAAGGGCAGAAATTAGAGCCCGGGTCCAAATTTACATAATCCAATGGAAATAGATTTCATGCAAAAATATGCTAAAAGACGGACACCCAAAAAAGTCCCCTTAGACTTTGGCCCGTAAGCCAGATGACAGCGGAGTGGCCAGTTTTAGTGGTGTCTTGGCTCCCCGCATAAATCATGCTCGCGACGGCCTAAAATAATACACACTCTCTTCTATAGATTGAGACACTACCCTGTTGTGTACTCTTGGTGACGCTTAGACAATGTTCTCAGAATTTCTAGAAAGCATCTGGCAGTTGAAAAATAGTAGCTGAATAGAATGAGACACTATTATTTTGTATATAACAACATATGTACATACATTATTCTTCGCGAGAACGTACTCGCGAGAAAGTGAGACATTTCTTTGGCACAAGACCAGGACGGTTTGCCCTGGATGTGCCTTCAAAATTTTCCAAATTTTTTTTCGAAGTCTTTTCAAATTCATTTATTTCTCATCATCCCATATTTGCAGAATAGTTCACAACAATTCACAATTCTTTGCAACAAAACTAACTATATACATCAACTGATTAAGTTGGCCAAACTTGGCCATGTAAGGACAATATGTACACTTGGGCCTTGCATCTGTCACAAGAAAATGTCTGTTAATATTCAGTTAGTTGCTGTTTCTGCGGTTGTTGAGAAAGTAATTTGAAAATGTAAAAGTTTGACAAAAAGGTATCCAGTAGGAATCGACGATGTCACCTCAGGTTTCCAAACCTAACGACTTGACTACTCGACCACCGGTTCCAAAGATCCGATGCTTCACTAAGTACCTAATAATCATAATTCTGTTTGGAACATAATTCTATTAGAGCAATACATTACTGCCTACTTCCAAACTTGACAGCAGCAAAACTAAAATTTGCTAAATATCATTTTATTAGTAAATAGAAATAAGAACAACGCAAGAATAGACAGAAATCAATGAAGTTCGGTGATCAATCTACACTTAATCTGCAGGTTTCAAGTTAGAATTGCCGAAGGATTTTGACTCCAATTTTGCAGTTTAACTGTCTGCAAAAGATTTATGGGAAATATGAATTGAGAAAGACACTGTCGCTAGCCCAACAGGTTTACGATGGCTTCTGGCCAATGTACTTAAAAGTGTATGCCTGATACTTACTGAATACTTTAGCCGAAAACTTAGCTTCTTGTAATTAAATAAAACACATAAAGCCAACTTTTACGTGTGTTTCATCTATTTGACTGCGACTGGGTTTCTCAGTTAAACACCTTTTGTGAATTTCAGCCATGGATAATGATTGTGAAAGGTTGTTTGTAAATTTTGATCCGCGAGAGTGCTCTGTTGTGTTCATTGGTGTGACATCAAACATTGACTTAGCTCAGATCAACTTGCACTTCAATATAGCTCCACTGGGTAATATCTTCTGAAAATTTTGTGATATTAAAATCGTTTGAATATTGGTTGTGATCGGCATAAATACTGCTATATGCAAATGAACTAAAGCACACATGAAGGTCGAACAGCATGACTCAACAATGCGGCAGTCAACGTTGTGATCGGCATAAATACTGCTATATGCAAATGAACTAAAGCACACATGAAGGTCGAACAGCATGACTCAACAATGCGGCAGTCAACGTTCCTGAGCCTTTACCACTCTAGCTCTACGTTGTCATCCGGTACTTTTAGTCCAGTTTCAGCTGTCTCGATGCAACTGCCAAAACAACATATTTATATACCACAAATCCAAATTTGTTTATTAAATGTCTGAAAGCTACATATTCGAAAAAAGTTGACCATTAAAAAATGAGCACCCACTGTTGGACGTCAAATTTCCTTCCTATATGAAGTTTACAAATATGCAAAACAAATCAGCGTGCTAAAAATATATTCGTTTAAACCAAAATAATTTTTGAGCCGTGATATTTCCTGTTGTGCCACAGCACAACAGGTCTTTAATTTTGATTCTAGCGTTATAACACTAAACTGTGCAAGAAATGTTGTCTGTATGCATGTTTTACTTCAGCTCAAATGTATATGAGCATGTGTCACTAAGAATTACAGTGTTAAATTACACTGGAAAGATGATAGCTCCGTCGAACTCAACCATCTTCAGTGCAGCGCTGATGAAAGTGAAGCTTCCAAAAGGATTTCTAGTGGACGGGATGGAACCGTCTGTCTTCAGATTGTTACGCCAAATCCCTGCCGTCTGTCTGAGCTAACCACTTCGCTCTCAATACCCTCAATAACCGAGTGAGTTTATAGGAAGAGTGTGTCAGGCTCATGCTTTCAGTATACTTTACAGTTTACACTTTACACTCAGGGCCTTATCCAAAATTGGATTTAACGGATTAGATGTCGATTAATTTTTAGAATAACTCACCAAAATGGGATTTATCGGATTAGATTTAACATGGGATTTATCGGATTAGATTTAACTTTATTTCGTCAATAACGCAGCGTCAGTTAAACGTAATTTACTGGAACTTGGCACACACCGAGATAATGAATGAAGCCATGTAGGGCGATATGTCACCCGGCTATTTTGATTTTGTGCAAGACCCTCAGACTGACTCAGCAAACGTTGCTACAAGAAACTTTTGTCAAAATTCTAATAAAAGCATTGATGAACAAATTGATTATCGATGAAGCATAATCTTAATCAGGCTGAAACACAAAAACTTATGTTCTGTTAATAATCTTGTAATCTTCTTCAGCATTCTTCTGCTTCTTGCAATCTTCGGCAGCATTTGTCTTGCAGACTTTAATGGTTTATTAATCGAGCCGGAATAGCTCAGTTGAGAGTGCGTTAGACTTGAGATCTAAAGGTTCCTGATCCTGATTCGCTTCCGGGATTCGGCATTTTTTAAAATTCATGCAAAAATTGCTTTTTCTTATGAGTTTGGCTTTTGCGTTATATTTACTCTATATATTAACTTTATATTACATATAATTTTACATTTTACAGTTCTTAAGTTTCGCAACCCTAACCCGTAGTCCTTTAGCTTATGAACAAAATGCTGTTTCCGAATTCACTGGCTGCTTTTGTTTACTTTAGAATATACCTACTTGGACACAAGCAATTGAGTCGAAAAACTTATATAACTAGGTAAGAAACTGGTTATTGTAGCTCTTGAATTTTGAATTTTGAATCAATATAATCACAAATAATGTTTAATGTTGGCGTTTAATGTTTCCTCTGGAATACTGACACTGAGCCTCAGGCTTCACTGTGTAACGACTCCTAAGTCCTAACTCATGAAAATGTTTTGTAACACAATTTGTTTTGAAAAAAACTACGTCATTCTTTTGCATTCACATTTTGGAGTAAAATAATTAATTGCTGCACAACAGGTTTTAGCTGACCCACTGGTCAGCTTACCTGAAAGTAATGCCCTTACTGAAGGTTTTGCCGCAGATTGGGCTTGTTGAATAGTTCACTGAAACTATGTACCTAGTATACATAAGTCCGGGCCTGTACTATCCCCGAGGGCAGGTTTGCAAGCTATATAGGCCTGGCTGGTCTACTGTAGAGTGTAGAGTGGCACTAAGCCTGAGTCACAAATCAAATGTAATCAGCCTGCCAGAACAGAATCTAGATCTGCTTGCGTCAATAAGACACAACATTATTCAAAATGCTGACGTCAATAGTTATTTCTATGATTAACAAGTGCTCCGGCTAAAAACGCACTGGCACTTAGCACTGCAAGAAAATGAACCAGAGTTGTAGAAGTAAAACAGGAGGGTGTGATTCCAGGTGAACATTCCATAACTCCAATTAAACGTTTCTCTAAGGTCGTCTGTTAACCAAATTCGGTGTAAACTCGAGATACTGAAAGTTTGAGTCAACAGTAAACGTAGCTAACTGCTAGAAATTCTGACCACCTTTCTTACCCTGCAGGATATGAGCGGTTGTATGACTCCTTGGCAATTGTAGCCTATGCTACAAATGCGCTGTTCAAGTTCTTCTGCAAGTACTTGTACAGCACGGCACTTGTGCGGCAATTTAAACACTTGAAACTTCAGAAAGCCGGGAATCGAACCAACGCCATCAAAACAGACATATGTACTAGTCATCTTCCCTACTGAGCCACCACTGCTCACACTGGGTTGATGTTGATTCTCTTGAAGGAAACTGTGTACATGTAATCATAGTGCTGAAGCTAATCAATGCAACTACTGTATGTATAATAACAAAGGTGACATTTTGTAGCCTGACATTAGCTTGATAGAAACGTTCCGTATTCCCCCACCTAAAGAAGTTTTGGTATTTTGCATTAACTTAGCACCCATTTAAGTACTATCTTTCTATGGAGCTGTAGCTTACTGGTTAAGGCGCCTGACTAAAAATGAGAAGTACGTGGGTTCGATTACAACCAGCTGTAATTTTTTACAATTTTTTTCTAGCTTTAGAATTTTAAGTCAATATGATTTTAAGTCGTCATACAAGTACTCTATAACACGATCGAGCCTATTTTCATACATCTGAATGCGCGTGTGCGGGGAAACCCTCGTGCGTGACACGAGTGCGCGACCTGTGCCAAATTTTTCACTGATCAGTACCAACTACCAACCAACAAAAAGTGCCACGTTTTAGCGAAAAAATAACGATGTTCAAAATTTTTAGCCAAAACGCCGTGTTTTAGCGTGAACATAAGCGATTTTTGAAACATTTAATCAGAATTTAGGTAAAAAACTTTGAATTTGAAGAAATGCCCATACCTATTGAAGAGCCTATTGTATAAAAATTCTGCTTGCTCTTGCACCTTGGCTCTAGTTTTGCCCGCCCTGTAGCAAAATCTGGGGAGTCCAAAACTTTATCAGGTAAGTAGGTTGGCCGTGTTTGTGTGGACTGGCTTTGAGACTGGGACAGGAATGAGCCTCTGTGAGCGTATATAAGATGCAGATGATATGATGCGAGCAAGCCAACTGACTCAGCACAGGCAAAGGTCTTTTCCTCACCCTTTTCACACGCCTGCCTGTCTCCTCAGTGCCTCACAACTGGCCAGAGGTTAGGTCTGTTATTGGGAAACAGTTGGCATGGAAATTAGGTTACCTATACGTCCCTGTGTCCCTTTGTCTGTAGGAGTAGGTAATCTATGAGCCAGGTTCATACTTCAGTTCATACTTGTCCTTAAGAACACAGGGACAGGGCAAGGACAAATGTCCATGAGCTGATGAAAAAGTAAAAAGGTGGCTTGAAAAATATGTCTGCTATCTAGATATACATTTTTGTGTCCTTTTGTTTGCCCATAAGAGTGTCCTTTTTATAGCCGGATTCATACTGACCCCTGCAAAGACAGACACAGGTCATGGGACAAGGATAACATTCTGCCAGTTTAAGTGAAAAATTGACAACATCATTTTGGCAACCTTTTTACATGAAGCTTTGTTAGGTAGTTTAGTTTATGCCTTGCAAAACTGCAGCAGTTTTCCAGCTAAAAAACGCACAAAAACATAAAGGTAGCAAGCATTTAACGCTGTGGGAAGCCTAGTTTCAAAACATAAGCTCCTCCAAAAAATTTAGTTTCACAAAATACATACATCTTGGTCTTTTAATAAAAGCAAATATAGCCATACAAAATTTAATGACATGCAAAGCTTTTGAAAAGTCAGAAGTAGTTTGGTTCTCCGAAGCAAATATGACAGTCTAGAGTTAATGGAGCGAGTTTCAAATAGAATACTATAGCTACCTATACTTACGAAAAGCCGAAAGTAGTGAGAATTATTGTTCGGTGTTCTCCTTCTACATCATATAGATCTAGTTCCTGTCAAAAATTATTGAAGACATGGGTATATATTATGAAAAAAGTCAGCAACAGTAGGAATCCCAATCAGTGAACAAGAGGGGATTAAACCAGCCATTTTCAGATTGCAGACCAGCGCTTTAACCATTAGAGTGACTGGTCCAATGCTGAGCTGTCCATACTCCGCAATCCCTTTAAGGGGGTAGTGTCGCGAAAGCAGTCGATTTTGCGCGACTGTGAAACTTTTCAGTGAAAGATAAAACATTGATCTTTATATATTCTGAAATTATGTGTTAAGGCAAATATTTTCGCCAGGTTTCAGCAAAATTGATGCAGCATACAGTAAGCAGTAAAGTCACAAAGTCGGAAATCGACGTTTTGAAAGCCTATTCACATTCGATAATTTCGTCACAATTATAAAATTTTTTGTTTAAATTCTTTGCACAGACTGAAAGCACATTTGCTCTAGTTTATGCACACAAATTTTAGTGCAAATTGCTTGAGTGGTTGCAGAGTAATACCTGTTAGAACTGTGAAATTATGCGTAAACTGTTAAGTACTCACAGCAATAATGATAAATTGTGAAAAATTTAGACGCTAATTTTAAAATCAAAAGAAAAACGTACCTTTATTTTTCATTTTTGTTATTTGTTGCAAAAAATCGTGCGTCAAAACGTTGTATGTACTTTACAAGCTAGCCAAACTGAAATCTGGCTTGATTTTTTGAACTTTTACGTCCCTAGTGTGTAATGTCTGGCTTACAAATGGTGATTGGTTCAAAATATTGGTGGATATTGATAGTTCAGTGCCTGACAGTAATTATTTGACACCATATAGCATTTTACTAAAATTTAGTTTTAGTTTTTTAGTTTCTCAGTGAAAGTACAATTTCAATGCAAAAAGCTCTCTTTTTGCAACCTGTAAGCAAAACTGCTTTGGCGACACTACCACCTCAAGTAGGCAGTACCATCACCTGCATACCTAACGGCCCTATATCACAACAGAATTTTGATAGTAAAAAATCATGAATTCCTGTCTTTTTCTTTATACTAAACTCGTTTCAAACCACAAAACTTGAGCGTAAGCTAATTTTTCAACAAATATCATAGGTGTTCAATGCCATTGTCAGCCTTTGATCCAATGGCCAATATGACTGCAGCGGAATAAATCGAGCAATAAGGTTGGTGTTAGCGCGGCCGAAGTTGGAGAGCGTAATGAAGGAGTAGTCTGTAATGAGCCCTCGCAGGGTCCCCTAAGGCCAACAATTCACACACACACACACACACACACACGCACACACACACTGACTGGCTCAGGCGCAGGCTTAGGCTTGGACAGTGAATGAATGTTAAATCAGGCAGGCTTGCCGAAGCCTCTTATTAGCTTATTTATATGCGCACTGGCTACACGAAGGCTGACTTGCTGACGTGCTGTGACGTACAGGGCTCCCCATTCAAAGTTCACACCAGCACACCTAATCACTGCCTAACACCAACCAACCACACTTGCCAGGACAGGCCGCATTGCCCAGCCAAACAGTGCAGGCATTGCGCTTCAGCACAGTCCCTAAGTCGCTGCACAATTGCTGGTATCATCATCTAACAACTACAGCATACAATTATTTTTCTGTACCTTAATCAATTTTTAGTTAAATTTTCAACTTTGGTTGGATTACGGCGGCGTGCCGGAAGAGCTGCTACTATGACACTCCTACGTGTTAGATTTTTTCAGTTTTTCAATTTTTCAGTTCTTTTTTCAAAAATCCATTATCAAGATATATATTTATTTCCATAAACAATGAACGAGAACTACGCAAAAATAAACAAAGTTACCCCAGCGTACAAGTTACATAAGTAAGAGATCGCACTAACGATTGTTCAGTACAGTATCATACGACATAGTAATTTACCATAATATCTCACCGATGCAAACACAATCCATTTTTAATTTCGTAATAGCCTGTTTTTTCTGCAAAATAACAGCAATCATAGCAATAACAACAGCAACAACAACAACCAACAAAAATACGGCATTTATAGAACGGATTAATTTATCCCGTTTTAGAATATTTAACTCAACCTGGAACAATTCAGCGTTAAATTTAAAAGTGGTCGATCCCGATACTTCTAGCGTGCCAAGATCGAATTCAACAATAATCGTAAAAAATGAATTATCACGAAATACAAAGGTTTTTATCATCACTCTCAGTTGGTTCGCGACTGTTTTGTTAGCGATTGTGGTAATTTTGTCAATTTGGGGACTTTTGCGGAAACGGGAACAAGCCAATTGCGAATATGCGGAAAAAAAGTTGATGGCTACAATATCAGAAGAATGTGACGGCAGTAATGTTACAATGGAGGAATTTAATGAATAAAACTGGGGTTACTCGGAACTAAACAGTCATGACGTTAGCAATACGAAAGCTTAAATATGTATATTCAAAATCAGGAATGTAGACAGTAAGTATATAATTAAATTCAATAATACATAATTGTTTAATAAACTGTATAAAGTGTCCGGGGGTCTTTTGATAATTCGGTTTAATTTGCAAATTTTGACCAAAAAATCAAAAATAGACCCGTTTTTGGCTCATTTTGTCGTTTTTTCAAAAATTTTGCAAAATCAAAAATCTAAAAACGGAAATAAAAAACGGGAGTTTTTCCAATTTTTGATTTTCCATTTTCGGTTTCAACTTCTTGTCACCAGAACAAAAAATGGTGCAAACGAAATTTCTTCAATTTGTGCGTCCTTTTTGTCAAATCAAAAATCGAGATTCGAAAATGTTTCGTTTTTCAAATTTTGAGTTCCAAATTTTATTTTTTGATTTTGAATTTTTGTTTTTCATTTTTTACAATACAGTGTCAAATTGAAAATCGAGATTCGAAAATTTTTCGTTTTTCAAATTTTGATTTTCAAATTTCATTTTTTGATTTTCGATTTTTGTTTTTCTTTTTTTTACAATACAGTGTCAAATTGAAAATCGAAATTAGAAATATTTCTCGTTTTTCAATTTTTGCTTTTCATTTTTCGATTCTCGTTTTTCAGATCTGTCCTGAAAATTGAATTTCAAATAAATTTCCATTATTGATTTTCGTTTTTTATTAGCTAATGTGCCAAACGAAAAATCGGAATTCGAAAAATTTCCGTTTTTTACATTTTGATTTTGATTTTCTGATTTTCGTTTTTGCCGACTAAAGCCAAGTTCATAGTAGGGTTGTTTTGATGTGAAAACTGCATCAAATCAAAACTAGTTTTGATGCAGTTTTGATTTTTGATGCACCACATCAAATCAAATCAATTGCTTTTAGAACTGTACTGCATCAAATCAAAACTATTTTTACAGCTCTCACATCAAATCAAATCAAATCAATTGGATTTTTCCCCGCTTAACATCAAATCAAATCAAAACTTATAAAATTGGCTAGTTTTGATTCAGTTCTGATGCAGTTTTGATGTAGTTTTGATGCAGCTAGAAATTTGCGCAGTTTTACACACAAAGGTCATTGATTGAAGCCGCGTTTGTTCGTACTACGTATGTTTCTTGGTGTTCAAAAATAGTCTCCAATTTCCACAATCTAGGTTAGGCAGTTCTACCACATGTTGCACAAAATGCAATTTTTTGCTTGCCTCAGCTCAAACTCCATTTTTATTTTTATTTTATCATCTTTTTACGTGGACCCCTTTTTGGGGCCGCGTATATACTATATTCAGAATCCAGTTTCCATGTTAATTCGGGTAGGTCGAATTTCCAGTGTTAAGTACAACACTGAAAGGGCAGGTAGATAGCGATTTCGCACTTTAATTTTTGCCGTATCACAGATGATATGCTGAAAATATCGAAAAAAAGACAAAATTTACAGCCGGAGTGGAGAACACTACCGTTCTGTTTCCGAGTCCGTTGTGGGTGTGGGTAAAATCCAGCCCCAGTTCTAGCCCAAACTGGGTTAAACCCAGCCCCGGCGCCTCCCAACTAGATAAAATCCAGCTCCAGCCCCAACTTGGTAATTTGAAGCCCTATTCCCAGCCCCTGATAAAAGTGCGTGAACATTAACACGGGTATCAAATAGGCAAACCTATGATATGGGGCTGGGGTTACACTGTTTGTTACGCGATACTAGAGATCGGCGGCTCCATCAGACGGCCCGGGCCGCGTGGGAGCGGGTCTACAGGACCGCGCGGGAGCGGGTCGACTGGGCCGATTCCCGGCCAACTTGTTGGGCCGGTCCCGGGACGACCTGGCCTGCCCCGCGCAGGCCCGGTGGAAAATTCTGCGGCCCCAGGCCGTCCAGGGGATGACACTTGGCTTAGTGGCCGATCTCGCGTTACGCGCTATGCTTAGCGTAGCAAAAATGGGTAGTTTCCTGCCAGCGACTAACGTATTTCGGATTTCCTCGAACAGAGACACAGGGGTTTTATTCAAAACAGGGTTTCTATTCAAGACAGGGGCTTTATTCGAGAAAATACCTACGGTATGTATGCTTCAAAAACATTTTCGGCCTAACGGCGATTCGGTGTAGCAGTTATTCGGCCAGCCCAGCCGTGACACACACACCCAGTTAAAGCTGTATCAAAGGTTTGCCTATTTGATAGCGGTGCTCGGACCGGCTATCCAAATTTGAAATTCCCACTACCCAGAGGGGATTTGAATTGCATATCTCTGGGACCTGCAGACCAACGCTCTATCATTGAGCTTGGGCAAATGATGAGCTGTCGTTAACCTCTTTAAGCACGCTAGGGGGCCTATCTAGCTTCACAGCATAATAAAGTAGTAAATTTCCCACCAGAGATGCACGAAAGCAATCTGCGAGAGGGATGCCCGACCCCCGGCGTAGAAGGGGCTGATCCTGGTTTTATTTGTTTTCCGCTGTTCTTCGATTATCAACTTATTTTAGCACTATCAGGATTATGCTATGGTGGATTTTCGGTTATCAGAGGTGGTTTGTTGAGGAGGGTGCCTGCTGTCTGAGGGGGGGGGGGGGTGGTCACAACTGACGACCCCCACATGAGTGAGGGGTGGTACCGTTACCCCTTTACCCCCTCTTTATGGGCATTTATAGATCCAACCATTAATTGTCTTTTTGCACAATTTTCCGATTTCTTAAACATCCCTCTTGACAGAGACACTAAACAGTTCTAGCCAGTTGACATGCGGAAGAGTCATACCGCTCTAATAATGTGATTAAAGGTTTAAAAGTTAATTATTGTAGGTTTGACAATAAATTCTAACAACACATCAAAACTGCATCATAACTGCATCAAAACGCATTAAAACTAAAATCTCTGATTATTTTCACATCAAATCAATTGAAAATTCAGCTTCTCACATCAAATCAAATCAAATCAATTGCTTTTCTGGACAGCTGTATCAAATCAAAACTAATTTCAGAACCCCCACATCAAATCAAATCAAATCAATTAAAAAGAGTCACATCAAAATAACCCTAGTTCATAGTAGGGTTGTTTCAATTATTTCATTTAATCATTGAAACCCACTTTCAATTTCAATTTCAATATCAATTATTAATTGATATTGAAATTGAAAATAATTCGCCTAAAAATTGATAATGGTATTGAAATTGAAAATAATTTGGTCAAAAATTGATAATGGTATTGAAATTGAAAATATTTTAATTGAAATTGAAATTGAAACTATACTTTCAATTTCAATATCAATTATGCTGGGCTGGTTGACTTCACAGCATGTCTGATGCTGGAACAAAGTCTTGTCTGTATGCCTTTTTGTGCATGTAGCATGTGTCGGTGAACAGCCATGATTGAAACTAATTGATATTGAAATTGTCTAATTTCAATTATTATTTTCAATTGAGCGTATGTACGTCTCTTTATTATCAGCTTGAACTTTTGTTATTGTAGGGGCAAAGAGCCATTTATGATCAAGTCGCAATTATGAATAACTGAAAATTTGATTGGCTAGATCTCGGGCCACGTGACACATTGACGTATGAAAAACGTATCAAAATGAAGCTTGATGTTTGGGCAACCAAGGACAAAAATAACGTTTCGGTCACGCTTACGTATCCGGAAAAATTTTGGATCAGGTGCATCCAATCAAAATTTCCCGAAAACTTTGTTAAGAAAAGGACCATCTCAAGTTCGTTTGTCAGCTCAGATAAACTGATGCAGACTATTTTGAGTAAAAATTTTTGCATCAGCGAAATCAACTGTTTTTCTTCTGTACAAACAAGTCAGGTGAATAATTTAAAATAAAAATAAAAATAAAAAATTAAAATTTAAAAAAATCACTAATAACTAGTGATGTGGATCGAATCGGATCGCTGATTAAGTAAGGTTAGATGGCCAGATCGAATCGGCTGTGAAATTTTGGATCGGCGATTCGGCGATCGTTGGTATAACTTTTGAGTATTAAGTACCGTAGGTGCGTGCGCGGTGCGTGTAATTTCGCGCATTTTTATGTTTATAGAGGAACAGTTACAAACAGTTATCATAATATTACTTATTAAAAAAGCCTCAGCAGTTACGCTAAAAAATTGAAAAATAATTGAAATTGAAAATATTTGCAAAATTGAAATTGAATTGAAAATATTTCGAGAAAAAAATTGAAATGGTATTAAAATTGAAAATATTTGAGCAAAAAATTGATAATGGTATTGAAATTGAAAATAATTGGGCAAAAAATTGATAATGGTATTGAAATTGAAAATATTTGGGCAAAAAATTGATAATGGTATTGAAATTGAAAATAATTCCATAATTGAAACAACCCTAGTTCATAGTTGTCCGTAAGGGCTGTCCGTGTCCGTGTCCGTAAGAGTAGTTTGATTCACAGTTGTCCGGATGTCCCTAAGAACTTGTCCGTGAGTGTCCGTAAGGGCTGCCCGGATGTCCGGAAGTCAAGATGAGGTGAGTTCAACTTTTGTCCATGTCCGTAAGGAATTAGCCAATCAGATTGCAGCCTTTACAGTCACGTGTAGGTGCGTGCACACAAAATTTCTCCGCGCATAGTAAAATAATGTTAAATTTGTAGTAGCTCAGCAACTTCATTTTAGTGTGCTTAGAACGTTTTTATTGATTTTTTGAAGCTTGCATTTTAATACACTTAGCACACTGCAGAATGTGCAGGCGTTATTTTATATGCATGCATACGCACTGTAGGGCAAAAAAGTTAGACCATTTTCATTTAAGTTAAAGTTAAAGTTAAAGTAAGACCATGGCTTTAATTTAAGTTTAAGTTACAGTTAAAGTAAGGCTGCGGTTTTAATTTAAGTTAAAGTTAAAGTAAGCCCAAAATCAATGACTTTTATATAACTCTTTTACATAACTTTAATGTTAAAGTTAAAGTAAGGGTGTTTTGATTTAAGTAAAGTTACAGTTAAAGTAAGACCTATAACTTTTTTGTAGTTAAAGTTAAGGTATGACCCCTAACTTTTTTAATTTTCGTTAAAGTTAAAGTTTAACTTTTTTGCCCTAACGCACTGTATGCTGCTTACGGACACAGACACGGGCAATAATGTTACGGACAACCTTCCGGACACGAAAACGGACTCGGACACGGACACTTCCGGACAACTATGAACTAGGCTTAAAAGTGAAATTGAAAAACAAAAAACGAAAATATCTCATTTTTAAAAATTTCATTTTAGGTTTCATGTTCCGCGGTTGTCCATATTTTCACTCATCACCTAGTCACTAGAGCTGGGCACGGTTACACGGTACTTACCGTGTACACGCGTGTAACCGTGTGTAAACGCTAAGCTTAGCGTGTACACGGTTAGGGGTCACTATCCGCGGTTACTTAGCGGTTGCAGCGTGTACATGTTAAGACACAGTAATCGCTGATAGTGTAACCGTTTACTCTAAACGGATAGTGTAACCGGTTACTCTAAACGGATAGATTAACCGGTTTCTCTAAACGGATAGTGTAAACGGTTAGACTAAACGGATAGTGTAAACGGTTACTCTAAACGGATAGTGTAACCGGTTACACTATCCGTTTTCGGACTTCATGTACCCATTACAAGCAAGGTACAAAGCTATATTCAATATATATAAAGAAAACGAGAATCGAAAAATGAAAATGAAAAATTGAAAAACGAGAAATATTTCTAATTTAGAATTTCAATTTGACACTGTATTGTAAAAAAATGAAAAACAAAAATCGAAATAAAAAAATGAAATTTGAAAATCAAAATTTGAAAAACGAAAAATTTTCGAACCTCGATTTTTGATTTGACAAAACAGCAGGAGCAAATTAATTGAAGAAATTTCGTTTTCACCATTTTTTGTTCTGGTGACAAGTTGAAATCGAAAATGGAAAATCAAAAAATGGAAAAATTTCCGTTTTTTTATTTCCGTTTTTCGATTTTTGATTTTGCAAAATTTTTGAAAAAAACGACAAAATGAGCCAAAAAAAAGTCTATTTTGGATTTTTTGGTCAAAATTTGCAATTTAAACTGAATTATCAAAAGACCCCCGGACAATAAAGCCAGGTCGGACCGGGATTCTATTTTCTAGTTCGAGTGTTAGTCAAGTTCACTTCTACCTTTTTACCTGTGGAACCATGTGGAAGCTTTTCCAAACTTAAGGTCAAAAGGTACCCAGTTCAAAAATCAAAGTTCTCCAATTTTGCTTATTTTCACACATGTTACTCCCCCAAGGCACCCCAACTGCCAACCTCAGATAAGAACGATTAAGCTTGAAGGTGCACTTTTGGTTCAGTGCGTTTGTCAGTGTATTTACGTAGGCAAAAGTACGCCAAAAAGCCGAAAAGTAGCCCTTATTTGAACAGTTCTAGCACAAACCACATTAAGCCAATCATGCTAAAACTTGGCATAGTAGTAGACCACATGTATGCGCAAAATCGTGTCATCCGCATTTTTTATATGTATTTTCAAATCTAAAATCGAGGGCGAAATGTGAAAAAAGGGCCGTTTTTGGACCTGTCAAATCTGAGTGATTTTTCATTTGACATCATTGCTCAGGCCATGGGCAAAAATTTAAAACAAATGGATCATAGAGGTTGATTATTTAAAAAATAAAATAAACGTTTGAAAACTAAAAATGTGGCGGGCTGTCCTGTATTTTCTACGCAGCTAGTATTAAGTATACGTTTCGCTACCAACAAGTGCTTCTGCTATATACATGTTATTGAAATAGCCGTAAAGTCAGATCAGTAGTCTACAGTCGGTCCAACATACTACTACTAACTTTAATTGTTGTTTGTTATATTTACTATAATAACTAAGCATGTAACCCCAAAAAGCTACGTATTATAACTGGCACTCATATTGCTTGTTGGAAATAAAAATATTCAATCTTTCTGTTATATGAATCAGTAAGCAGTCAGTGTTGAGTACATAAATTATATATGGTCCATAATGTCCGGCTCAAATCCATTAAGAGTCACTTATTAACTCAAAGTCAATATATACAATTTACTTCCCAGTCATACATAATAAATCTATAATAAATCTATAATTACTATTGGACGCAGGATCGTACCATTGGCTGTATGATCGGTTATATTAGCTGTATATACGATCGATTATATCACCACGTTACACCAATAAATGGATTCATCGAATCATTTGCATATTCGTTACAAAAATTTACATATTTCCAAACGTGAGATGACTCATCAGTACAGTTTACAGTTGTTACGACCACGAACATTACAGTGTCTGCAGCAACACTCTAAACCTATATATTTATGCTCTCGTTGCTTCACTTTAGTGT
>JASANF010018133.1:0-36640 GCA_030248245.1 Trissonchulus sp. WLG1_4
GCTTGCACCAACCTTTATTTCTCGAGCTATTCTTATTCTTTTTGCTATTCTCGAGTGCTGTTCACCATCTTACAATTTGCAAAAATAATCTTCAATGTGTTTTTGCCATAATCCTGAGTGCTGTTCACCATCTCCGAATTTGCAAAAATAATATTCAATGTGTGGTAATTAGCTAATGTGGACTAATTATAGAGGAAATAGTGAAAACAAATCTAATGAATAGGTTTATAAGGTTAAACAAGATCAGCTATTCTTGAGTTATTCTATGCTCGAGCTATGCTATTTTGGTGCAAGCCAGTGTAAGTATATAAAGGCATGGGTTTAGTATTTTAGGCATCTAAATTAATGCAGAGGAGTGGCTTGCTACTGTTGTGTCTGGCGGGGGCCCTTTGGACCCTCTCCTGCCCGGAGGCCCGAGTCTTGCTCCACGCCCCTTTCCTCATCAGCGCCAAAGGCCGGCGGCCCCCCCAACGCAGTCACTGGTTCTACAATACCCCTCCCTTCAAGCGATCCTTTGCCCAGCAAATATTACACCAATACGGCATAAATTTACCTCTATAGCCATCGATCACGTCACTACACCAAGAGCACACAATCAGCTGTTCCCATTCAGTCACTGATTATGTACTCTTGGCCATCACTGAAACAGCCAGTGGAAATCCTCATTTCTCTTGTCCATATCCTGCGTGTTTCTCGTGCTCTTGCTAATAAAGTTTGTTTATGAATGTAACATGTAACACCTGCTGACTCAACTGTGTAGTGTAACACAGAAAACAAGAATTTCAACTACTTTTTACGTAAAGGTCGCGTAGATTGTACTTAAGTATATATTCAGAAACTCCTTCCATAAGCGTTGCTTCGTACTTACAGCCGTATGTCCGTTCAGCCGGCAAAATTACGAAATAATCATGCCACATGCCGATGCTATACACTTAGTGACGTCACTATTTCCTTATTTAGCCAGCTGAACGGACATACGAATGTACATAAGTACGAACCGAGCCTAATTTTCGTAATTACGTATTTTTTGGTCGGTCGGTCGAATTACTAGTGTTAATTAGACATGGGATCGGTTTCACTGGAACCGGATGGAACCGGAACCGGAACCGACATTTTTTTCGGTAGCCATCAATGGTTTTAGGTATACAGTTCTGTCTGTACATTTTAGTTTTGCTACCGAAACTGCTATATTTTATATTTTGTGTGCAGGCTATTTATGATGCAGCTAACTTTGATGACTAACTTGGTGTCCATGACATTTGAAAACGCAACTGACAGTAATCTTGAAAAAATAAACACTACAGCCCAATTTCAGAAACCTGAAGTTTGCCTACACATACGTATTTTCCAAAAAATAAAACTAATTTTTAGTATTAAAATCCGTTGAGAAAAGTTTCAGAAGCCAAAAAGTAGTTGTCGAAAAGTTAGTTAGAAAAATAGAGTTTTTATCAAAATCAATGTTGCTCAACGTAATTTGGAAATTTTTGTAGAAAGGTTTGCCTACACATACGACTTTTCAAAAAGTTGCAGCTTGCAACCTGCTGCATAAAACTGTTTTTAAAAGTACCAAAAGCCATATAGAATTTTTTAGTATATCGATTTGACGAGTTTTCCCATTGAAAAATTGGTTAAAAATTTAAGTTGACCAAAATTTGACGTTATGCACATCAAATGAACACTAGTTTAAATTTGAAGAACTTTCATTCTTGACATATCCAACGAAAACTTGACTGAAAAGTTTTATCCCCCAAAGTCGGTTATTCAGAGCGCCACCTTAAAATTGGAGGAAAGGTTAGATAATTTTGTGTGCGCGCTCACATGAGACAGCAATTTTTTTGACAGAAAACAGTACAAAAGCGATTACATCGATCAGGTAAACCTACTTACATCTTGGAAATTCATGCCATTTTGTCAATTATAAAGTCATCAAAGCGTAAAAAACATATGTAAAATATAAAAATAGAAAAAAAATTAAGTAAATCATCAATAAAAAAGTGGAACCGAATTTGGAACCGGGAACCGGCAATTTTCTAGAACCGGAACCGGTACCCTGGAACCGGAACCGGAACCGGTAAAGTGGAACCGGTCCCATCTCTAGTGTTAATTAACACAGAAGAACAAAAATCACAACTTTCTCTTTAGTCTCGCCGGCAGCAAGTACCTAATATTTCACAAGCAAATTTTAACTCAAGAAAACTGGCTACAGTGAACGGTTAGCTTTGTGGTATTGGCAACGAGATGCTTTGCTTCTGTCCAAGCACTTGATCTTACCGGCCATCAACACCCACATTACTGCAAATCACATTGAAAGTAGAATCGAAATGTGCGGTTGAACATAAAGTTTCATTGAGTTTACTAAATCCTCAATGTTTACTTTGGCAACATTCATACTGCACTTAGCTACCTAAATAGGCTAGGTATACCCTGCCAACTGCCAATTAGTGTTCCAAAGAATCTCCAAAGCATTGCTGGGTTGTGTGTAGGGCAAAAAATTTAAACTTTTTAACTAAGTAAAAAAGTTGGTGGTCAACCTCCAATTTTATTAGGTAGTTATTTTAAAAAAGTTGTTTGAAAGTGGCGAGGGGTCGCTCCTGACACCAATGCATCTAAGACGGACACCTGCTGTGGCTCGGCAGCTAGGGTATCTCGACCCAGGCAGCGAAAGTTCGGTGACCGAGAGCGCGGAGCCTTGGCGACTGCCGGAGCCTGGCCTCTACGACGCCGGCGACTGCTAGGACCCGGCGACCGGCTCAGACAGCTGTTCGTATCGCTATGACTCGTGCGAGAACGAACTGGAGAAGGGCTCTGGGTGCGACGCTGGCTAGGTACCGGGCTAGCCGCGCCCTCTCTAGAGCTGTGACTCAATTGGCTACCCGCGGAGCTCGCCGGGGACTGGCTACGTGACACCGAGTCACGAACGACAAGATTCAGACGAGGAGTGAACCAAACGGGGCATCGCTGGACTGACAAGACAAATAACTGGACCGACCGCTTTACACCGCGGTAAAAACACAAGTGGATGACATAATATGTAGGTACCTCCCCCTAGAGTATTAACACAAAAGTCGTGCGCTTGCCATAGTTGTAGGCTAGCAATAGAGTACAACATTTGTTGTACCTGATGCACACAAAGTTGACTGCTGGCGTCGCAACCCAAATTCTTAATGAGGTCACGAAGAAAATACTACTTTTGCGATAAACAAAAGTTAAATTTGCACATTGCTTAAAGAAGCATAGGTTTTGTTGTGTGGCAGTAGGTTCAAAATTTGGCCACTAAATATAAAGATCTACACTTTCTGAAAAAACAATTTGCAGTTCAGCTGAATAGAATGAAAAAATCAAGTTTTATGGCCCCCGTTGGGTTTTCATCACGTGATGTGCCAAATGGCAGCTCTGGGAATTAAAGGGTTATTGACGATAAAATCAATATGATTATACCATAACTAAAACTTAAAATTCACTGAAACTATACCATAACTAAAACTATACCATAACTATAACCAAGAGTACATAATAGGGAAGAGTATGACACTCTTCCCTATCCTAGCTAATCGGCCCGGACGATGCTCCGGCCGAAATAGCCCTTTTACGTCTTGATTTCAGGGGGGGGTCCACCCCCTGAAATCAAGACATGAAGTGTCTTGATTTCAGGGGGGGGTACCCCCCCCCTCGTTTCAGCACACTGCCAGAGCAAATTTGGTGGTGTCTTGATTTGAGGGGGGGGTACCCCCCCCCCTGGTTTCAGCACACTGCCAGCATGAAATCTGTGGTGAGCTGGTAACGTGCTGAAACGAGGGGGGGGGTACCCCCCCCCCCTGAAATCAAGACACCACCGTGGCAGTGTGCTGAAACCCGGGGGGGTACCCCCCCTCCAATTAAGTCACCACCGAGTTTGCGCTGGCAGGGTGCTGAAACGCGGGGGGGGGGTCCCCCCCCCCCTGAAATCAAGACACTTCCCGGTTTTGAGGGGGGGTCCCCCCCCCCCTGAAATCAACACACGTCTTGATTCGAGGGGGGGTACCCCCCCCCCCCCCTGAAATCAAGGCGTAAAAGGGCTATTTCGGCCGGAGCATCGTCCGGGCCGATTAGCTAGGATAGGGAAGAGTGTCATACTCTTCCCTATTATGTACTCTTGCTATAACTAAAACTAATTTTTTCCCTTGCACATAACCCTATAACTAAAACTAAACTAAAATTTAGCCTTCTACCAAAACTATAACTAAAACCTAACTAAAATTAAGGGTTATACCAAAACAGTAACTAAAACTTAACTAAAACTATAGTTTATACCAAAACTATAACTAAAACTAAACTAAAATGCTCTGATGGAACAACACTACTTCCTAGCTTTAGTTATGGTAAACCAGAACAACACTATTGAATATTGATCACCCAAGGTATTTTTTAATCCAAATAATTTTATTAAACAAATTTGTTTTAATAAAAATTTAGCTGGACCCAGGTTGTATATCGATACTAAGATACTATTAATTATCGTTACTCACCTATAAAATGTTAAAATTGGCTGATGTAGAGAGTTCTATGTGCAATTTCACGCCCAAAACTAAGCCATAATTGGCAAGAGTTAGCCATAACTAGGATGCCAAGTATTCATAATTGGTACGAGCCCTTCTACTCAAAAATGGGATGTATTCATAACCGGGCGGAACCCCCTGGCCCCTACTCGGACACGGAC
Source organism: Trissonchulus sp. WLG1_4 (assembly GCA_030248245.1). Taxonomy (NCBI): domain Eukaryota; kingdom Metazoa; phylum Nematoda; class Enoplea; order Enoplida; family Ironidae; genus Trissonchulus; species Trissonchulus sp. WLG1_4. The sequence continues at coordinate 4,697 of JASANF010018133.1, forward strand.
AACTACGGACACTTTCGCACTACTATGAACTAGGCTTATAAGGCTAACCACCGTTTGTGAATGAATGCAAATATATTCACAAATACCCCACTAGTACACAAATACACTGCAGCAACTGAATAATAACTTTAATAAAACTTAGCATTAGTTAATATTTTTAAGTTTATTCTTTATTATCTGTCTAGTTTGATCAGCTTCAAGATCCTATTTTGCTAAAACATTGTTAACGTTCTGATATGTCATACTACACCCATTCTGATAACCGAAGTTTTTTTCATGGTTGAATCGTGCGGACCTGGGGCCTGTTGCTCAAATCTCACAATTGTAACAATTGTACATAAGCGCAAAATCAGGTGATTCGTAATGAATTTATATAATGAATTTGTAACGAATCACCAATATTTTCACTTACAATTGTTACAATTGTAAGACTTGTAAAGTTGAGCAACAGGCCCCAGGTGGTCGAGTGGTATGATGTGTCAGGAGCAACAGATTCGAGGTACGTGACACGTGTCCCGGATCATGTAAATGAGAATGTTTTCAGATTCCTTGCATTCTTTGTTCCTTCTAGTTGTTCCTTCTAGAGAAGGAACTATTGTTTTGAAATCAACTGTGCGTAGGGTAAAAGTAGCAGGCACATGTTGTTCAGCGTATATGATTAACACGTTAAGTCAGTATGGGAACCGACTGCTCTTTTTTTGAAAACAGGTATTTTTTTACAATTTTTATTGAAATAATTGTCAACAACACTTTTCACATGTATTGAATTGTCATTTTATTAGAATTTTGTAGTTTTAAATTTTTTTGTATGGTAAATTTTCAGACTAGATACACATGTTAATCACGTGATTGTCTAGACTGATGTCTGTTTTCGTACTATGCTTTTACATAGTCATGACCAAACATTTTTACTTATCGAAGTTGGGTGGTCGAGTGGTCAAAAGCGCTAGTACGAAGATTTGTACACGTCAAGGCACAAGGTTCGACCCTCACGTTATTTTTTTGCCAAAAAATACGCAACTTTTGTCTGCAAAATTGTTTTGACAGGACATTTCATTGTAAAAATTTGCAACTGCGTGCTGAAATCACAAAAGCAGCTTCGGCAACTATGGAACCCCTGTGCTTTCTCCCCCCCCCCCCCCCCCCGGCAAAACTGTTGAATCCCCCCCCCTTTATAGTGTGAATCCTTTTTTCCCTCAACACTTAACCATTTTTCCCCCTGAAACTAAATAAAGTAAATGTATATGGGTGTTCAACCAATATGGATAAAACATGCTGTTATATGCAACCATTGGCCAAAGCCAATCAGCGCGCAGATTTTGCTAAACCCACCGCCTTTGATAAAGTCCGTACCTATGTACTCAACGGTTAATAACTCATTAAAAACCTCGGTTCAAAGTTAGCTGATATTCCTAACGGTGGACTGCAGATGGATTGATTAACAAGTCTGAGCTTGGGACATGCTCAAGTTAAATACCTATGTAGAATTAGTTAGATACCAGCTAGTAGTTCTAAGTCATAAATCGCAGCTAAACCCCAGATTTCGACTAACCTTCAACTTTAACCGCTATCTGAGCTAATCTTCAGGAAGCGGACCTCAGGATTATAAGCCGAGCTGAATACATCCCATTTTTGAATATAGAGGCTCGTACCAATTATGAATACTTGGCATCCTAGTTATGGCTAACTCTTGCCAATTATGGCTAATAGGAATATTGCTTAGTTTTGGGCGTGAAATTGCACATGGAACTCTCTACATCGTCAATTTTAACAATTTATAGGTGAGTAACGATAATTAATAGTATCTATATACAACCTGGGTCCAGCTAAATTTTTATTAAAACATAAGCTTGTTTAATAAAATTATTTCGATTAAAAAACCTTGGGTGATCAATAGTGTTGTTCTGGTATACCATAACTAAAGCTAGGTAGGTAGTTACAAAAACTAATTTGCAGCAGTTATAAATAAAACCATAACTACAACTAAAACTGAAATCTGCCGTCGTACCAATACCGTAACTAAAACGCAACTAAAACTTAACTAAAACATTGAATTATTACCTAAACTACATATAACCTAACTAATAATTAGTACGCTTGTGCCAAAAATATTACTCAAAACGAATGTCAACGGAATTTAGGGCAAATGCGTGCCAAACTAGTTGTGGTATAACGGTCACTTACCAAGCGAATTAATTTGTGTTAATAAATACCCTATATTAAAAAGTCAACAAAATCATTTTTATATATATATAGATCCTGAGTTAGAAGAAAAGCTGTTTCAAATTTAACTAGTTGAAATTTCACATGTAAGTTATAGTTATGTTGAAATATTATGTACACGGGGTCTGAGTCTAGGGAAGGTATTCCCCTGGTTTTTATAAAATTTTAGGGGGGCAGTCCCGACATTTTGCGAACGTTAATTCACTTATAATTTCAATGAGTCAAGTGATACGGACTGAAAATTTTAAGAAAATTTGTAACGAGTTTCAAAGTTTTTTAGCTTGATACAAAAGTACATAATAGGTAGAGCAGGGAGCAGGAAAGTTTGGACCCGCGACCCACCCCAACCCGCGGCTTGATAATCGCGGGTAGCCCACAACCCAACCCGCGCCGTGAAAGTCGACCCGCGACCCACTTTGACCCACCTTTTCAAGATAACATAACCTAATGATTGGATATGCGTATACTTTGAGCTGATGCCAAACTCTCCACAGTGTACATTTCCACAAATTTTCACAGTGTACATCTGTTGCTGTTCACATTGCTTTGCTACTGTAACCGATGGGCACAATTACGCAGTTACCCAAAATTCTGAAAAAATTGAAATCCTAAGTGTTAATTTTTAGGTTTCGTGGGTCAGAAAAAAGTTAGGTAACCGACCCACCCAGCTTGAAGTGGGTAGCCGCGGGTTGACCCACGGCTCAATTTTTTGACCCATCCCAACCCAACCCAACCCTCGGGTAACGAGTAACGACCCGCATCCACCCCTGGGTAGAGTACGACACTTTTTCTAATATGCTCTCGTGGCTGCGTCCAATGCGGAGCGCAAAATAACTCCTTTATGCGCGGGTTTGAGGGCGGCACAAATACGCCAGACACTATAAGTGGACTACGGTCTCAGAAAATCTGCGAAGTCTGTAACGGATTAGGTAATAATTCGTGATGAAAATGTTGCTAATCATATGAAAACGTACCTACATGCAACCATTGTTTAATAGAGTCACTTTTTGTGAAATCCACCCTGTAGTTTAGTTTCCTAACGTAAGTAAACTGACGCACTGACATCTTGCATAGTGGAAAATATAATGTACAATACTATTAATATAGGAACTTATATTAACCTTGACTATTTTCATCAGATGAGCACTGAGCAGTTTTACTAGAAGACATTATGTACCTACTGTAGGTATTCACCACACTCACAGCCACAGTTTCACTTATAATTAAGCGCTGGCCGTGTTATATGCTCAAGGAAATAAGTGAAACCACATTTGGAACAATTATTCTATTGAGAGTACACAAATAAGCATGTACCCCTATTCCTGCCATAATTTGCAGGCCCTATCATAACCAAGCAACCTAAATTGACGGAGAGTCATAATTTGCCACACCCCACTTTTGGCACTCTTTCAGTTTCTCCAAAATTCTAAATAAAGAGTTGAAATATTTGATAATCTAAAACCAAGTGCAAACTGTCCCGAAAATACTATTTTAACAATAAAAATTTCTTTAAATAGCCCCTTCCCTAATATATATATCTCCCCCATTAGCAAAGTGACACAATTTTTTCCTGTTGGGCCACAGCCCAACAGGTCTTTAATTTTGATTCTGGTATCTTAACACAGTGCTAGCGTTAAAGTGTGAATGTGCGGAGTGTGTTTTACACGTCTTTTACCGTAGCTTTGCGTCCGTCACAACTAAAATGCCTGTTATAATCATCAAGTTCGTGCTTTCATTGTTCTTGAGAAGGGTAATGGAAAACAAATGTCTCACAAAAAGAGAGCTGCTGGGAATCGACGATGTCAGCTCAAGGTTACCAGCCGAATCAACTAACCTCTCGACCATACAGCTCCCTGCTGCCCGGATGCTTCACTGCCAAGTTACATATTTCCTTTTAAAATTTACAGTACTGTCTGCTTCTAAACGGACACAACAATAGCACAAGTCAATTTTTCAGAATATAATTTCATCCGCAAACATGCAGTTCAATGATTACCTAATCTTTAATTAATATCTTCATTCAAAGTTCCAGTTGCAAATAGCTTTTGACTGAGCTTTTGCACCGCAATGGCTGCAAAAAGAGACTTATTTATGGGAAATATGTAAATTCAGAAAGAGCACTTTCACTGGCCCAACACGTTTACGATGGCCTTTGGCCAATGTCCTTGAAAGTGTATGCTTGATACTTACTGAATACTTTTACCGAAAACTTAGCTTGTTAGTCAGATTTTAGAAAAATTTGACTTGCTTGTACATTATACGCAATAAAGTCAGCTGTGAGCAAGTGATTTACTTGTCCTTTCGCTCATTGGTTGTCCACATGTCATGCTTTATTTTGGCTGCTCAACAATGGCTCAACTCCCCTGATAACCAATTATCTTACCCAATGAATTTCGACTTATTCATAACTAGCCGTTAGCCATAACCGGGCGGAACCCCCTATGTATGTATATGGCTGCTAAGCATGAATTGAGCCTTCAGCTCTGCTCGTTACCGTTAACGCGCTCTGCTTGTTACCGTTTTAGGCATCGGTGTCGTTGTAGTTGTGGTTGGAGTAGTAGTAGTTGTAGTACTTGTAGTTGTTGTTGTTGTTGTAGTTGTTGTTGTTGTTGTCGTTGTTGTTGTTGTTGTTGTTGTTGTCGTCGTCGTCGTCGTCGTCGTCGTCGTCGTCGTCGTTGTTGTAGTGGTTGTTGTTGTTGTCGTTGTAGTTGTGGTTGGAGTAGTAGTAGTTGTAGTACTTGTAGTTGTTGTTGTTGTTGTTGTTGTTGTTGTTGTTGTTGTTGTTGTTGTTGTTGTTGTTGTTGTTGTTGTTGTTGTTGTACGCGTCGTGGTGGTGGTGGCTATAGTAAATGTTGCATAGTAGTCATAGTCATAGTCGGTAGCAGATGTGGCGTAGTCGTCGTCGTCGTAGTTCATGTTGCAATTGGGAATAGGAGCGCTTCTTGGACTAATCATAGGCGCTGTTTTGGTAATCGTGATGGGCCACGCCTTCAAGATAGCAAAGCCGTAGACTCTATAGCGGCCAGAAGAGCAGCACGGACTCCGACTAGTCGAAGTCAGACCAATTCTTGAATCAGGAATTTCGGGATCGTGAAAGAACACGAGTACCCATAAATTGTCATCTTGTTGCTCATGTGCGATGATTTGGAATAGATTGGTTACTGGTAACTTATAACTAAAATCGTGATACATAGGGTCGACTTTGAAGTAGTCTGGATCGGTTAACCGGTCGTCTTTTGTACTGCACTCCGTTACGACTTGCCAACGAAAATGGTCCGCAGTTTCTCTGTCAGTCGTCTGTACGGAAAACTGGATATTGATTGTACCAGAAAACTCGAAATCAGTACATTCCTGAAAATGTATTGGCGGCGTCGGCGTTTCCAAGTAATGGCAAATGCGTAGTACTCGAATGGTCTGCTCAGATTGGGAAATGAAGCTAAGCGTCAGAAATAAGATGCTGCAAATGCACTTGCACATTGTGACTACTAAGACATTACAGTTTACGACTACCTCCACATCATTTGTAGCCTGCGGACAAATCTGGGTTCGCAAATGGAATGAACTGCATGTATAGGAGTGGATGGTTGATTGCATTTTCTGCTGAACGTCGTTGAATTTTTGATGTGTCGGAGCATTTTTTGCCGTTTCGAGGACTTTGAAGCTACTCAGCAGTAAATGTGGGCAAAAATCAAGAATGAAATCATTTTATCTACAAAGCAGTAGCCGCGTTCGATATTTTGTCTGGAATATTGACAATTATGTCTCACAATAGTCCTCTACTCAGTACTCACTGAGCAGAATAACTTGTTTTTTGACAACTCTTTCGTTTTTCTTTTCCTTTATTTTAGTTTATTCTTTTCATTTTCGTTTTTTCGTTGTGAAATCCTGACAACTTTTCTGAATTAATTGACAAAGTTTGTTAGAAAGGGAATCGTAGTAGCTGAGGTCATGGCATCTGCAGTGTAAACCAGAGATGCACGGGGGAATCGGCGAGGGGGGGGTGCCCGACCCCTGGCGGAAGGGGGAGTGGTCCATAGTTTTGGCCATTTTTCGGCGACAGCCGAAAATTTTTCAGAATTTTTCGATTTTCAACTAATTTTTGGGGTACTTTTTTGGCCGCAGGCGAAATGTTTTTGCAATTAGTCAATTTTTTACGCATTTTGGGGTACTTTTCTGGCCACCAGAGGGGGGGTGGGGGATTGAGGGGGGGTGTCGGATGTCTGAGGAGGGGGTGCTGACGGCCGACCCCCTCAGGGGAGGGTGAAAACCCCCCCCCTACCCCCCCCCTATGTGCATCTATGGTGTAAACACTTTGTAAACTGGGTGCACTCACTGTAAGGTTGTCACTCACGGCAAAAACAGTTCTTCATTTCTCTCGCTCTAACATTTTCGCAAATATTTTTTTTAAGAAATTTTTTTAATTTATGGATTTCATTGCAATTGATGCATTTGAAACATTTTGTGAAGTATTTCAAGATTTTAGTGTTTTCAACTGTCATTCATTTCCATTTGTTTCCATTTGCTTTCTTAGTTGTGCGGATTCTATTTTAAGATTTCACACATTTCATGTTTACATATAGTAAATGTGAAAAATAGTTTAAAAACTGAAAATTTAGCACCCTGCGCTATGAAAACACTCAATTAATTTAGTTGCTTGCTAGATCATGATGCAGCTGTTCATAATTTGTCTTTTGTTCGTCATTTTTTCAAAACTTTGTTTCACACGCAAAAAAACTTGGCTTCGCTTTATCTCATTTTTGTTTTCGTTTTCTTTTCCGGTTTCCTTTTGTTTTCGTTCATTCCTTAACAGTTGCCTTTTTATAGCTACCTACCCGCTATTTTCTGTGATTTTGGCGATCCCTATGTTAGGCTAAGCGACAGTGATCACCAAAAGTAATGACCTTGCCAGGAAGAGGATGTAAACATGAGTTACAGTCTGTGCTTTATGTACAACCAAGATGGGATATAGTGTTATTCAGTTGATGATACATGAAAATGAAGGTGGCATTAATGAAACATCAGTCAGCCGCTCATTCCAAATCAGAATCCTGATTTCGTGCGCGCACTGCAGTCTATCGGCAGACAGTCGTAAACAGTAATGCTTTGTTAGTCTGCAAAATGTGCAGGTCTATTTTCATTCTCTTATTTCTGACGTACAGCTCTGCCCAAGTGCTCGATCGGCCGGAAGCGGTACCGGTTTTGCGTGTGTGCAGAACCTTTGTCGACGATCCGCCCGTGTGGCATTCGTGTGACACTTGGACAATTTACAAACATGGTATCTTGAAATTCACTGTTAGCACCGATGATCCATATATAGAAGCTATTCCGTTTGAGTTTGCGCAAAGCTGCAAAACAGAGACAGAGCTGAAAACCCGTCCTGGTCAGTTTTCTAAACGTTATACGTTTGAAGTTTCAGACGTACAAGATGGCAAATACAAACTTGCGGCGACCCCTTTAGACGACGGAGAACGGCTTTTAGTAATTATGAGAGACAGAAGAGAGGTGGATCCGACCATTAACGCTTTCTTTAATGAGGTTCTGGAGCCTTGCTGTAGTAACGGTCTTTATCGAGTTTATGCACTGGACATCATGCAGGAGCGACACGTTAGTGTCGACTATGGTCTTGACCCACCCAGTTGGGTGCACCAACCGAGTCCGGTTGAGAATTGTCTTGCAGTTTACTACTATCGTGACCCCACTACTACTACCACCACTACAACAACTACAACGACAACAACTACAACTACTACCACCACTACTACTACTACTACTACTACTACTACTACTACTACTACTACTACTACTACTACTACTACTACAACTACAACAACGACAACAACGACGACAACAACTACTACGGCTACGATATCGACGCCTACAACGGTAACAACATTGGAACAATTCATACTAGAGTTTGCAATCGGGTCGGGTCTGCTCGGGTCGGGTTGGGTTGAGATTTCCCGACCCGTGGGTCAAGCGGGTCAGTTCGTGTCAAAAATGTCGGGTATATAATATAAATCCTAAATTTTGATACATAATTTTGCATTTTTGACCACTCGCCAATTTACTCGTGGTTGAGCCGTCTCGCGGATATCTTGATTTTTTACTGTGAAATCATTACCAGCTTTTCTTTTTTAGCCAAAATTACTATTTGGTTCTCGGAATATGTGTAATAATATACATACAATAATGTAACTTGGAAGTCTCAAAAACACTGATAACAAATAAGTGACAAAAAGTTTTGTGTTTTGGAGTTTGCATAGCAGCTTCATTAAAAGTTGGGTCGGGTCGGGTCAAAAAAATTCTAATTTATAGTTTAATTTAATTTCTAAGTCTAATTTAAAAGTCTTTCAAAAGTCTAATTTATACTACGCAGCCATTCAAGCCGAACAGTTAAAATTGCATTGCACAAAATTCTATGTCTCATGCTTTGTCGGTTTTTGTAGCATCTTTTTTGCAGTTATTAGCGTTTCATGGACACGGTATGAATTGAGCTTTACCTCGAAACACACAGAGAGGGATAAAAAAATATATATGTAGCATTTAAAGGAAACCAATAACAAATTAATCAATAAAAAATTAGTTTTTTTTAATATGGTAAACTCAGAGCCAATGGGTTTTTCAAATTACTGCTAATAACCCAAAAATTAAGTACCTAGCCCGTGGTACCAACATTATAAAATATATTGTAAGTAAAAAACTGACAAGTTACTTTTAGACAAAAATTGGGCCCTTCGTAAGGGGGCGCTCCTTGAAACGGGATTTCGTGCAAAACTCAATAAATTGTTAATAAAAGAAAAATTGTATCACTTATGTATGGATAAAAATATGGCGGAAAGAAACCCGTTTGCCGAAATTTTGAATTACGGTGAATATTCGGGAAGTGATAACTGATAACCCATTGTATGTTTGTATTACTGTTCAAATTCGAAGTCGGGACAGTATAGAAAAAGTTAGGCAGGACTAGACAGCAAAACAGGCTATCTAGTATATAGAAAAAGAACAGTAGTCACAAGTTAGAAATTACAAAACACAGCTATTACAGATTTAAATTCAATAAGATTTACTTTCGTATAACAGCTTCACTGCTTCTTAACACTTACAATCAAGATTTATAATAACAAAATATTGGTTGTGTTTGTCATTACTTTGGTGTTTTTTAAAATTATTTTTGCAGTTTTTGAGGTCAGTCTGTCAGCACTAAAAGCAGTGGTATCATCGTCTAGAACAAAACTGGCAAAAAATAAAACAATCTGCGCAATAACTTTCAACACTGCAATACTTTTTGAGTGAGAAAACTTGTCAGTGTTGTTTTAGCAGCTAATCATTGTTAAGTTGTTAACTCTTGACAATTTTTAGGCGACTACATTCAAAAATTCCAGTTCCGAAGCGGCCTTAGCTACCAACGGAGCAGGTTCAAAGAAGGGGAAAACCAACTTTCTGGTAATCCTGATACCGCTGCTTTTGCTCATTTTGCTGCTGTGCATTCTCCTAATTGCCTGTCTATTTTGGTTTTTTCGAAAACGAAAGAAAAGGCGCGAAAAAAAGACTATAGTGCAAAAAGAGGGTTCCCGCTATTCGGGTAGTTCTACAAGAAAGGCAAGAACAAGGAGCGCCACTGTGCCCGCCCCAACTCTCACACGAGGGACCTCAATGGGTGCCTCGAGAAAACCGAAATCCACAATGCCCAGTAGTCGAGTCGGTCGTTCGTCAAGAGCGTCAACCATTAAAGAGAAGACAGCCCCCATCGAATCAAAACGACCAGTCAAGACTGTCACGAGCAAGAAACCGCGCTCGGCGACTGCAAAAAGGAAACTCCGGGCTTCCGTATGATATTGTAAATAATGATAGTGACGCATTTGCTACTAGTTAACAATAAACCTATAATTTTTGTAATATTGATAGAGCTTTGAGCTAAATACGTATGGTGAAGATTCGGACTCCAAATTGTCGGACAAAGCTAGTTTCTGAGCTGATTCAAATCAAGCTTTTTCATCAATACAAACTCCAAACAAGTAACTCATTTGCACCAAACAAGTAACTCATATGCACATGAAGTCGAATGAACTTACATATTGAATGAACGAATTGAATGAACGAATGAACATGTGAAAACAATTTTTAGGATCAAGCCAAGCCAGTAAGCCACAGCCCAAACCACACAACAGGAGAATAGAAATTTAACAGTTCTGGCTAGTTTTCAATGAGCATACACAATGCATAAATGCAAAAATTCACACAAAGAAACTTTTTAAATTTTCTAGACCCTAAATAAATTTTTTTCATTTAAACCTGTGTTTCGATAAATACATAACATCATAAAAGCATGAATTTTGGATCTAGATTATTTGTTTGTAAACATTTTGTCAATTATTTTATGGCTTCAAATTGGCCAAATTCGAAAGTGTTCAAAATGGCCAAACCGGTCCACCCACCGGTGCACATTTTGTTTTGACGTTATAAAATGAAGCTACGGTGTTGCAAAAAAAACTTAGTGGTTAAAAATTGTGAGCGAACACGTTCTGTGTACTTCACAATCGGGCCAATCGGCAATTTCATCTTTGCTTATCCTGCAATGTCAGGCCCGAATTCACATACTAAGTGTTATTCACATACTTACGCTAAACGTTTGCTAAGTGTTAGCGCTTATTTCTTGCTAAACTGTTATTTACAAAATAAATTCTTAAAAATTAGTGTTATACTAGACTTAGCGTTTAGCAAATGTTAAGTGTTTAGTGTTGACTTTTGCTTGGAGTGCGCTCACTGCTTGATGTGGATCCGGAATTTGTTATTTATTGGTATTTCCATACTTGGTATTTATAAGTTCGATTATAGATTTATTTAAATTACTATTTTTTTACAAATAATATAACTTGTAGAAATTGTTTAGCAGTTGGATCCCTGAAAAGTGCAAAATCGGCGCTACATGTTTAAGGGGGCATATCGTAAAAAATATAAACTTTCAAATAGAAGTTGTTGAAGAAAAATTACTTCGATTAAGATGCTCTACTCAAAAATGTAAAAATAACAGATAAAACAACAAAAACAACATTTTTTATTTTGAACGATTGAAAGAGCAAAAGAGCTCGAATTGGTCGTAAAATGTCACTAATCTACTCTAAAATGCACGCCCTTCATTCCCTTGGCCATCAAAAACCTCCCCTTGTCAGCCTAACCCATGCACACACCCTCCTCCGACTAAACGCTTAGCGCTTAGTGAGCTACCGAGCTCCCCAAACTTGAGCGCTTACTGCTTAGCGAAACACTGTTTAAACACAGAACAAAGTTTAAGTCTGTGAATACAAAACGAAACACTTTCCCGTATTGACATACTAACACTAACGCTTAAACTTAGGGCCTATTCCTTTACCGGATTAAAGGGTTGATTATAATCGGTCTAAACGGTTTAAAAATTATGCTTAAAAATGCCATTCTAAAACCTCCAGATTAAACGGACTTAACTTTTAGCGCGCTGCTTTTTATTCGGACTAAACGGTCTTAGCTATGCACGCTAACGTTAAGCGTGCATGTTAAATCCGTTTAGTCCAGTGGTAGTTTAGGAATGGGGTCAGACTAAAATTAAACCGCTGACTTATTTTAGCTCGTTTAGTCCGTTTAGTCCGATTCGTCATTGCAAAACCTCGGACTAAAATAAGTCCAGTCCGTTTAATCCGGTAAAGGAATTATCAAAAAAGAATTCATTACGAAATATCGCCTGATTCGTTACGAATTTCGTAGATACCTATTCTTAAACCATGGTTTTTGCTCAGCTGAAATTTCAGCAAAACAGAGACCTGCTGTGCTGCAGGTTTCAAATTTCAACTGCGCTAAAACCATGGTTTAAGAAAATCTACGAAATTCGTAACGAATCAGGCGATATTTCGTAATGAAATTATGTGCAAATCATATAAAAACGTATGTAAAACCATGGTTTAGTAAAACCACCTTTGTGAAATCCAGCTTTAGTGTTTAAGGTGGTAGTTACGTTTTCGACAGTTTTTATAACGTGCTATAACTTTTGATTGACTCAATGAATTTAATAGCTGTCTTTTTCACGTTGAAGTACTTAACTGAAACTACACTTATGCACATTATCTAGCTTAAATCTATAACAAGCGAGTCTGCAGACACTGTTAAAGTAGTCAAATTTCGTGAATTTTTGCTTTTTTCATGTTTTGCTTGTAAAAATGACAGTTTAATTCCAAATAATTTCATTCTTTACACCAACATAGTCAATAACAGGGTAAATTTTAATGCTAAGTTTGGTGCATTTATATCATGTAGAAAAGAAGATACGGACCTTTAATTTTGAATTTTTTCGAATTTTGAAAAAAATACAAATTTTTGAATCTATTTTTTTCACGAAATGGGCTAAATTAATACAAATAAAAAAATTGACACATCAGAAATTGTCTAAAAAACATGTAAAATAACGGATGAAAAGATTGCAACATTGAGACTTGAGATTTAGTCCACGGAAGTACATTTTTACAGATTTCTGTGAATGAAACTGATGTAACGCAAAATTTAAGCCAACAAAATTTTTGAAATTTTACCATAAAGTAGACACATATGCGTGCCAATTTATCCAATATTTTGAACAAAATCCCTCTAGTAGTTGTCAAGTTTTGCGGACTTTTGTGTAATGCACTTTAGTTTAAAAAGAAATGTTACATAAATGTGACGTAATCTCAAAAAGTGAAAAGCGGAAGGATAAGTTTTGGCATCTAAATTGAAGGTTTTTGACATGTCCGTGTGTCATTTTTTTCTTTTTTCAATAAACGACTTTTTTGACTAGCTACTACTTTGGCTTAGCTAAACAAAAATTTACGAAAAATTGTCATAACTGGCTGAAAAATATTTTCTGTGAAAATTAAAAATGATTGTTCCTGCTGCGCCACAGCGCAGCAGGCTTCTTTAGAATGAGTCTGTCGGTTAATAACGTGTATCTTGGAAGGTTTTGTGTGTGCGTTTGTGTACGTTTTGACCCATGTGATTGTGCGGGTGTATGTGAACGTGAGTGTGTGCGCCATATGTGTCTGTGCTTGCTGCTGTGTTGGTATGTGTGGTAGTCTGCGTTTAATTGTTTGATGCCAATACATATATACGTATATACATGTCTTTGCTGTTGATAGACTTTGCAAACTTCATTTGCATATTTTACTAAAGAATAGTGATCAGACTTGAATTTTTTGTCTCATATGGTTTACAAAGTCTCACAGATTGTTAACATACCTACTGCTCACACCACACACACACACACACACACACACACACACACACACACACACACACACACTACTGCTATCTCACAGTTTCACACAATACAGAATGTGAAATGCATAAAGACAGTCTCCGGAGACATATTTATGTCTAAGCCCGTGGACTGACCTTCCAGAGACTAACGTGTCAGCACTCAGCAGAACATTCTATAGGATTCGTATGTTATACGTTTAGAATTTGTCATTACGAGGTTCTAAAAATGCTAATCGGTATGCATAATAAACTGGGTCAGTCTTGGTTTTCCATTGTAAATCAAGACGCCCTTCAGCTAGTCTAGGCCTTATTTGAACACTTTATAAATTTAAAAAATAAAGCTACTGAGTGTTGTCAAAGATCATGTGCATGTTCTCAAGATGTTTTAACCAATTTTAACAAGGTTTTTGTGAAATTAGGTAACTACGAAAATTGCAAATTTAGGCTATCGGTGGCTATAGTTATGTAGGATGTGTTAGCTTTCGTCTTACTGTTATTACTCAATATTGTAGAAATTTTTGAAATTTTATAGCAAAATTATTATTAACATAGTAGTAGTAACTGCTTATTTACACAGGTTGAACGCATTGGCGTGGACCCCATAGTTTAACCCTTTCCTACATGATTTTTTCCAAATTGCACAAAGTCCAAACGTTGGCTGGGATTTGCCGCCACAGACTCTGCCTGCTTCCAAGTGATAACTTTGTGGCAGGACTGTCACGCCTAGCCACTCGGCCTCGGCCACCGGCTCGCTTGACTCGGATACCTAAGAAATTCTCGTGAACTGGTTCTGCGAAACATAAACTTGACAGGTTTCAATAGTATGAGCCAGTGTTAATTGTTGCTCTGAAGCAACATTATGAATGAAAGGGTCAAGACAAGTTTTTTTGCAGCTGCAGAAACACTAATTCAGTGCAGTTTTTAAAACTCAGCTAAGACAACGTTTCAGAATACCGTTTAACGTTAGTCTTCGGAGACTAGTTAGCTGTAGACCCAGTCTTGAGTTTGTCTTGCATTTTTAGCATGCGCAAAAATCACCGGATTTTTTGTAACGATGGTCTTAGCTAGGCAAGTTTTAAACGTCTGACTGCGTTTAGTTGTGACTGCCTTTATGCGTTCCACTGACGGCGTGCGTTCACCGTTTAGAAATTCACTGTCCACAAAGATTTATTATAAAGTTCACCGTTTAGAATATTGAATTTTCAGAACGTTCACAGTTTAGAAAAATGAATTTTCTAAACGTTCACCGTTTAGAAAATTGAATTTTCTAAACTGTGACCAAGACCAAGTCTGTCCGTTATGATTTTTTGCAGCGCAGCAGGTTTCATTTCACAGAGTGATAATATAGGTGTGATATTTCCACGCCCATTTTGCATTGGGCTTTGCTTGTTTCAAGCTATTTTAGCAAGCATTTATGTCATAATAATTTATAGTTTCCTAAATTAATATGCGTACTATAAATTATTGATTGAAAATTAATCGTAAGTTGTCAAATGTTAGTCCTGCAAAACTGTCGAAAACGTTACTACCACCTTAAGCGCTTAGCAAACACTGATACTTAACTTAGTGTTTTGGTTTTGTATTCTTTTTTATTAGTGTTTAGTGTTTGGCTTCGAATTAACCTTGGGAGCTCCCTAAGCGCTAAGCGCTTAATTAGGGGATGGTGTGGGGGATGGGTAGATCGATTGGGAGAGGTTTTTGGTAGACAAGGAAATGAAGGACATGCAATTTAGGGTATATTAGTGACATTTTTCGACCAACTCGATCCATTTTGTTCTTTTAATCGGTTTTTAAATATAAAGGTAGTCGGGGTTTTTTATTGCGGTAAAAATATTTCTGACGCTTCTCAGCAGGTTTTTCCTTCAATTTAGGCCTCAGGCTTAGGCTTAGGCTCAGTGCTTAGGCTTAGGCTTAGTGCTTAGGTTTGGCTTAGGTCAGGCTTAGGCTTAGGCTCAGTGCTTAGGCTTAGGCTTAGTGCTTAGGTTTGGCTTAGGTTAGGCTTAGGCTTAGGCTTAGTGCTTAGGCTGAGGCTTAGTGCTTAGGCTGAGCTGGGGTTTTTTTGGGCCAAAACGTTAGCATTGGCGAAAATTTTTGAGAGTTTGCTAAAACTTTTTTGGTAGTTTTAGCCAATTTGCTAAAACAAATTCGGCAGAAAAAATTTCTGATAACTCTCCAATTTACTAAATTTTGTCCAAAACTCAAAAAGTTTTCCTATGCGTCCCCAATTTACCGTTTTTTGCCATTAGGCGCAAAAAATTTCCTTGTGACAACAATATTTACACCCATCTGCAACAGTGTTTCATTTAAGGGGGCGCTCCGGGAATCAAGGTATTGGGCCATAAATTTTTTCAGCTAACAAATTCGGACCTGTATCAAGAAGCAAAGTTACTCAGAATGATGTGGGCTTTCATTTGATACCAATATCAAGATGTTTGGAAAATTGACAAATTTTATAGTTTTTACTGGCAAACTGCCAAATGGGTGAACATTGAGCAAAAAATATTAAAAAGTCATCAATGCACATCATTAGACACTAGGTCAAAAAAGTTACACCATCTTCATTTAAGTTAAAGTTAAAGTTAAAGTAAGACCATGGCTTTAATTTAAGTTAAAGTTACAGTTAAGGTAAGGTTCTGGACTCTGGTGTTAATTTAAGTTAAAGTTAAAGTAAGCCCAGAATCAATGACGTTTGTGTAACTTTTTTAAAAAACTTTTATGTTAAAGTTAAAGTAAGGGTGTTTTAGTTTAAGTAAAGTTACAGTTAAAGTAAGACCTATAACTTTTTTGTAGTTAAAGTTAAAGTTAAAGTTAAAGTTAAAGTGTAACCCCTAACTTTTTTAATTTTAGTTAAAGTTAAAGTTTAACTTTTTTGCCCTAAATTAGACACATTATAGCAGTCGAAAAATGTTTCAAACGTAAAGATTAATATTTAGGTCCATTTTTGAGCGCACACTGGCTTTTACCAAAAACTGTGTTCGATTTGGTACATTTTTCACATTATCTGAAAAACTGTGTAACATTGCTTAGCTACCTAAACTGTTTCTTACTAGGGTCTTGGGTCCCCAAAATGCTGCAAAGTTTCAGCGCAATCGGATAACGCTACGTAAAGTTGCTGGCTCAAAAAAATTATACCGAGCAGTGTTCACGGTAATTTTCGGCATTCGATATTTTTTTGCTGTTTCAACGGATTTGGCTAAAATTTGGCATGACGATAGCCTATCATTGTGCACAGTTGAATATTTTTTAGTTTTTTTTAAATAATGTTCTAGACCATGATACCACTGCTTTTAATGCTCAGAGACCGACCTCGAAAATACAAAAATTGCAATTTAAACAAATTCGCACTAAATACTCAAAAACAAAAGTAATGTTCAACTAGAGGAGCGCAAGGGCTACATTTTGATATATGAATCATGATTCTAAAACAAACATGCTTAGTTATCGCTTGCCGAAAATTCAATCACGCGCAGTGCTCTGGCATTCACGTGACATTATCACGTGATTTAAAATTTTTACACAGGGATTATTTCATACCATACAAATTGCTTATTTAGTAATGTTTTAGTTTTATCAACTTTTTGCTGACTGTTGAGGCAACTCCTGATTCCCGGAGTGTAGGGGTGTTTCAGTTAATTGATAACTGATAACTTTTTTTAAAAAAGTTATCAGTTAAAGTTAACTGATAACTTAACTGATTTAATTTCTCGGGGTTAACTTTAACTTTAACTTTAACTGAAATTATTTTGAGCCTTAACTTTAACTGATAACTTAACTGATTTAGACTCCAAAAACTGATTTAAATCAGTTAACTGATTTTATTTTCAGTTATGCGTCAAAACTGATTTTATTTTCAGTTAAGCGTCAAAACTGATTTTATTTTCAGTTAAATGCATAACTGAAAGTATAAATTCAGTTCAGCGTGTAACTGACTTACGGAATTTCAGTTCTGTAGTGAAAATGTTTTTTCAAATATTGAAGGCACACATACCGCACGTAGTGTTTCCAGTGAATGTGCACGTTTCTTTTTTGTCGATGTATTTTAGTCACGTATAGCATAGATGTAATGAAATGAATATGCCACCTTGTTTTCAATTTAGAAAGTAGACTTAGAAATTCATTGCACATTATTAGCGGCTAAAAAACTGACCCAAACGGGACACGCTGGTTGTGTCCAAAGGGCTCCAGAAAAAATGATTAACCAAATCAGATCGTGGCATCCTTTTAGCTACGCCCACAAGTCACGAGTCACGACGTGAGATTCCATTGTTTCTGTGTCACTCGATATTGTAAAATGATTTTAGCTTTTTTCATATTTGCTGTGGGATGAGATGTGGGCACCCTGAGAGTATTTGGATATTCCAAACAATTACGTGCGTTAGTGGCTAGCACCAATAATTCTGAACACTTGACGAGATCTAGTTCAGAAGTGTTCGTTAATCAGCTTATTGAAAGAATTTGAACAATTATGAGCAAATTTTTATAATGTTGGAGCGCACTAGAATTCAGCCATAGCTAGTACCTCACCTACCTAGAGGAATCAACGCGGCATATGTTAATAAAAGTTATCACAATCGCTATAAATCTAATTCATACACATTAATATAATTTAACCTTCATCCGTCCACGTCCTGAAAAGTACTAATAAGTCTACCTGGGGTCCGTACGGACCCCAGATTTGAATATCGTCCTTTCCGTTCTTTTAATTTAGACATGTATTGCCATGTTGCTGAAAATTATTTATGCTGTTAATTGACGCAACAACACACCGTTATTAGGCCCTAGAATTCAGACTAAAGTTAACGGCAATGTCAAACCCTATTTGTTCATGAATAATAGCTATGGTAATGCTTACAGTTATCCCGATCCCTGTGATTGTCTTAATAATTTTATTGACGCCTTGCTGCAATATTACCGGATTTAAGATACCAAAATAGTTGCTTGAATCGGTGCTTGGGTTGAGAATCGCTGCCCTAATGATGAGACGATCGCATCTTCAGACCATAGTTCAACATGTGACTTGTGCTTTGATTTTCAGATACTGGCCAAAGTAAGAAATTCGATGAAAGCATTACTTGAGAGTTCATTAGTTTCTTTTCAGTCTGGACGACTAGCTTTTTGGTTAGTTTCTTGTAAATTTAGTAAGGCCAATTCTCAAATAAAAAAATGTGCAAAGTATTCTGTTACTGTGTGGGCTTAGCTGAGTTACTAATTTATTGCAGTTCGCTTTTAGAGTAAGTTGGCCGGAGGCGTCCTGGCCTGTTAAGGTGATTGAGCTTGCCAACAACACAGACTTTTGGTAGTTTACTCGTTAGCAGCTACAGCTTAGAACGATTTCTGATCTCTATGAACCCCTAGCACATCGGCGCGATGGAGAGACACCATCATAATTGTCCAAAATTTCGGAGCCTATTCGCCAGTTTTCTACTCCTGCCGATAGTATGGGCATTGGCGTCACTAATAATCGTATTTATATGAACTTTCAATACTTATTCGAGTATTAAGCAGACACTAAACTCTTAACGTTTCGAAGATTCCAGGGTTTCTATTGCCAAGCAAGGTAAATGTTATGAGAAAAAACAACTGACATAAATGATTATCTAAATGACTCTAAATGCTAGAAAAAAGGTAGACAATAAAATTCAGACATATTTATGCTATACGTCAATTGCAGAACCAAAAATGCTTTGGGGTCCGCTTGGACCCCAGGTGGACAAATTACGACATGACCAACTTTGGTTAACAATACAAAAAATAATATAAATAGCAGAAAGTAATTTTTTTATTTTTGGAATGGTCCACGTTTAGAAAGAGATTACCTGGAAATACAAGTTTGCAGTTAAATTAGTAACAGAGTAGTACTTAGGGCAAAAAAGTCAAACCATTTTCATTTAAGGTGGTAGTAACGATTTCGACGATATAACTTTGAAGCACGTTTTTGTCGCAATTTTGAAACTCACAGCAAAACCGCAATAATTTTTGTAAACTAGACTAAAATTGTGATGTTGGTTTTTTTTATTTGTCAAAATTCTTAGTTTGAGGCTAGCTACTAAATTGGCTTACTAAACAGTAAGCCAACGTGGTAGCTAGTCTTATCTTGTACATTTTGAACTGAATAAAATATTATTTGTGTATATTTTGATCTAGTAAAATTATGGTTACTTTTAGACTAGTTTACTATTCGCTTCGAAAAAAAGATTTCTCTAATTTCTAATGTAAGAAATCGTCGAAATCGTTACTACCACCTTAAGTTAAAGTTAAAGTTAAAGTAAAGGCCATTGCTTCAATTTAAGTTAAAGTTACAGTTAAAGTAAGGCTCGCGCATCAATTTAAGTTAAAGTTAAAGTAAGCCGAAAATCAATGACTTTTATATGACTTTTTTAAAATAACTTTAATTTAAAGTTAAAGTAAGGTTGTTTTAATTTAAGTTAAAGTTAAAGTTAAAGTAAGACCTCTAACTTTTTTTGGAGTTAAAGTTAAAGTTAAAGTAAGACCCCTAACTTTTTTTAAATTCAGTTAAAGTTAAAGTTTAACTTTTTTGCCCTAGTAGTACTTAAAATTAGACTCCTGGGGTCCGTACGGACCCCAGGTAGACGGATGAAGGTTAAAAAACCTAAATAAGCGTATAAAAGTGGATTTTTAGTAAAAATTTTGGATACAAAATTTTTCAAAATTTTACCATGTAATTGACATGAAAATCAGTTAAAGTTATCAGTTATCAGTTAAGATAACTTAACTGATAACTAAACTGATTTGATTTTGCCTAACTTGACTGTTAACTTGACTGATTTAATTTTTGCGCAAATAACTTAACTGATAACTTAACTGATTTAAGATTTTGTAACTTAAACATCGCCCCCTTAACTTAAGGGCCTTAAGGTGGCGCTCCTGAAATGTGACTTTTCAAAAAACGGCAGTCTGTGTCTGTCACTGGGGCCAATTTTAGATGCACAATAGCAAGCTGGTGTAAAAGTGTGCCCAAATACAAAAAATAAAGTTGATTGATACAAATCAGCATTCACTGTAGAGCAAACGTGAGCGACTTCGGCTTGCGATTTCTCTTCACAAGTAACTAGCTGTTATACGATCAATAGCTGATTTTGCTCACCTCAATATGATCGAGCGGTCGCAAAATGTGTTTTTTATGGATATGATTGATACATTGAAAAACACGAAAATAGCAATTTTTGAAAAACTTAAATTTAATTTAATTTTTTTAAATAGTATCGATTTGCTCCAAATCAAATTTTGCGACCGCTCGAAGACAGCTAGATGCATTTATGTGCCAAATTTTAACTTTTTTCGTCAAGCCAATTTTTTGAAATCGCAATCCGAAAATTTGCGTTTGTATTCACACGCACTATATTTCTGTCTCATGCAGAAAATTTTGCATTATTGCACAAAAAAATTATACCACACTCAACAAAACACAAAAACTTTAAAATATGTTCAAGTAATACACAGCTACTAGTGTTTTTCAATCTTCCAAAATCATTACATACGTGTAAATGCACTGGCTTGTGAAGGCTCAAAAATTTGACGGAAATGCAGAGGAAATGTGAAGGAAAATTTACCTTTATTTTTCCGCTATTTTTCAGTGAAATTTCGAAATTATTTTTTCCTGCGCTTTGGTTTTTATTACCCGGCCGAAAAAAATTTTCGATATGTACGTCTCTACTTGGCAAAATTTAACCCAATAATAATGAAAATTCGTTAAATTTTTTCTGGGGGCTGCCGCCGGCCGCCCCCAGACTAATGCGACTGTGTGGCTTACTTTTCTTTGTTACTGCAACTCACCAAAGCCTATGCATGTCGTCTACACGAGTAAATTATGCTGAATTGTGTAGTATACAGTGTATATATATACATATATATACTGTCTGTGTGACGTTCGTTGTTCGCTTCTTTTGTTTTAATTTTCCTTAATTCCTTACAAAATTTCTGATACGTCTCCAGTTGACAAAATTCGGCCTAAAAATTGAAATTTCCAATTTTTTCTGGGGGCTGCCGCCCCTAGTTCACTGTAACTTTGTGGTTTAGTGATCATACATTTTTAAACCGGTTTTGTAAGTGTTACAGAGATGCACGGGGTGAATCGGCGAGGGGGCGAGGGGCGGTGTTCGACCCCTGATGAAAGGGGGGGGGGGGGGGTGGTCCCTAGTTCTGGCCATTTTTCGGCGACAGCCGAAATTGTTTCAGAATTTTTCGATTTTCAACTGACGATCAAATTTAAGGCTGATAAATTACGACTGTAATTACGATTTCGATTACGATTACGATTGATCATAATTTTCGACGATTAGCCCTAATATGTCGAAAAACGATGATTTTCGACAAAAATTGAATTTTTTCGAAACGGTATAAATTAGCTGGCGGAGAAAAAAAGTAACCCACTCCATTTTTTGGGAAAAAAAGCAGTGGCGTATTTAGGGGGGGGGGCTGGGTGGGCTGCAGCCCCCCCCCCTTATCGGTTTGAGCCCCCCCTTAGCGGGTCGCAGCCCCCCCCCCCCTTTTCCAAAAATGCAAAAGCTGACAAAAGTGTTTTTGATACCTCCACAATAAATTGACACATTCTACCTTCAAAATTTAAAAAAATCTCTAAATTTATAGCCAATCGGGAAATAAAACCCACCCCAGTTTCTGGGCTTAGGGTGGTCCAATTGGTACCATTTTTTGTGTGCAATAAGACAACCTCCAAACAGCACCGTACACGAGTTTAGAAACTTGTTCTGATCATTTTTACAGTTTTATGACACAGGTAGACAGTGGATATCAAAAATATCTCAGTTATCTGTAAATAATCTCTGAATTTTGTGTGAAAAAATTCAGATATATATAATTTACCCTTTCCATTCAGATAGAATCCACAGAAAATTTATATACAGAATTTTACCCAGAATTCAGATGTAATTTACAGCCATTCACCCAGAACTCAGAAACTCTGAAATTTATCTGAATTTTATCTGGAAAAAGGCCATATTAACCTAAAACTCACTCAAGTTTTACAGAAAATTCAGATAAAATTTACAGCTATTTAACATGTACACTGTGCCTGCTGGTCAATTTCAGATACATTTCAGATTTTATTCACATCAATTTTACAGTTTCAGAGAAAATTCGGAGAATTTTCATGCAGGCAGCTTACTACGCAGGCTTAGTTTCACAGCTTTTTCAGATAATTTTCACATATAATTTACGTTACATTTACAGAGTATTCAGATAATTTTCACAAATAATTCACGTTATATTTTGAGCATTAATCCTTGCTCCTGATCGGTCTAGCATATATATAACTGTAGGTTTTTCCAGGGAATTTTCAGATAATTTTTACAGCTAATTCAGCAGTATAATTGTTTAAACCCATATGCCCTAGTTATATATAAGGCGAGACAGTGAAATTTACATATGTATAAACATTCATTATGTATAATAATGAGTATTATTATTATATGAGCAAGGAACAAACTAAGAAAGTAGTGTTTGGCCGATACCCAAAAATACCGATAACCGATACCGATACCCAGTGGCGTACCCAGAAAAAAATTTCGGGGGGGGGAATAACTTTTCGATTTTTTGTAATGGGTTAAAATGCACTTTTTAGCAACGCCTTACAAACGCAAGAATACTAAACCACAAGGCTGCAGGGGTCTGGGGGCGGCAGCGCAGCCCCCAGAAAAAAATAGGGAAAATTTTCGATTTCTTGGCCAAATTATGTCAATTGGAGGCGTATCAGAAAATTTTTCCGGCCAGACCATAAAAACCAAAGGACACAAGGTTGCAGGGGTCTGGGGGCGGCAGCCCCCAGACAAAAATTGGCAATTTTTCCAATTTTTAGACCGAATTTGGTCAACTGGAGACGTACCAGAAATTTTTCCGACAAAATTTAAAACAGAAGATGGGAGTGTCATATCAGACGGTGTATTCCACAAGTATATAAATGTAGCATAATATACTCGTGTAGACATGCACATGCAGCATAATGTAGTTGTGTATACATGCATAGGCTTTGATGAAAGACAATAACGAGGAATAGTAAGCCACATAGTCGCAGGGGTCTGGGGGCGGCAGCCCCCAGAAAAAAATTGGGAAAATTTTTGATTTTTAGGCCAAATTTAGTCCATTGGAGACGTATCAGAAAATTTTTCCGGCCGGACCATAAAAACCAAAGAGGGGACCCTTGTGTAAAAAATCACTGGGGAAAAATTTCGGGGGAGGGGGGAATTCCCCCCATTCCCCCCCCCCCTGGGTACGCCCTTGACAGTGGCGTACCCAGAAAAAAATTTCGGGGGGGGGAATGACTTTTCGATTTTTTGTAATGGGTTAAAATGCGCTTTTTAGCAATTTTAACACTCGTAAAACGCCTTACAAACGCAAGATTACTACACCACAAGGCTGCAGGGGTCTGGGGGCGGCAGCCCCCAGAAAAAAATAGGAAAAATTTTTGATTTCTTGGCCAAATTATGTCAATTGGAGGCGTATCAGAAAATTTTTCCGGCCAGACCACAAAAACCAAAGGATATAGCAGGCGGGGAAAAAAAAACCCACCCCATTTTTGAAAAAAAAAAAAACGAGCAGAACGAAAGGAAGAGGAAAAAATAAAAAGAAAAAAAACAGAGAAAGAAAAAAGAAAAAAAAAAGTAAAAAAAAAAAAAAAACACCCACTATACGAAGGACACAAAAAGAAATAAATAGAATACTCACAGAAAAAGAAGAAATAAAAAAAAAAAAAAAAAAACATAACTCCATAAGAAGAAACCCTTTATAAGAGAGAAAAAAAAAAAGAAAAAAAAAACAATGGGGAAAAAAAAACCATTAAAAATGATAGAAAAAAAATAGAACTACAAAAAAATATAAAAAAAAAGAATATAAAAAAAAAAAAAAACAAAATCTGAATACGCCTAACAATATACTGAAATATTTTTAATAATCAATTTAATTAAATTTAAAAATAAATTAAAATAAAAACAAAAACGAAAAAAAAAAAAATCCAACACACACACAACCACACAGAAATAAAAAAAAAAAAAAAAAAAATAAAAAATACAACAATTATAGTTAAAAATTTAGTGAAATAAGTTTTTTCAAATCAAAAAAAAAAAATATAATAACAAAAAATAAAAATTCGAGACATAAAAAATGATAATATAAAAACCTACAACACACAAACAGAAGAAAAAAAACACCAAACACACTTAATATAGTTTTTTCCCACCTTTTCCCCACAAATTTTCGAACTTCCCCCAAAAAAAAAAAAGAGAAAAAAACAAACCCCAAAAAAGAAATATACAACGACATATTTTTTCTAACAAAACTATAGACACAAGCCAAAAACGAAATAAATTTATAGAAGGTTGCAGGGGTCTGGGGGCGGCAGCCCCCAGAAAAAAATTGGCGATTTTTCCAGTTTTTAGACCGAATTTGGTCAACTGGAGACGTATCAGAAATTTTTCCGACAAAATTTAAAACAAAAGATGGGAGTGTCATATCAGACGGTGTATTCCACAAGTAAATGTAGTATAATATACTCGTGTAGACATGCACATGCAGCATAATGTAGTTGTGTATAATGATAAAGGATATAGTTAAAGAAAAGAAAAGAAGAGAAGAAAAAAAAGAAAAAAAAAGAAGAAAGAAAAAAAAAAAAAAAAAAAAAAAAAAAAAAAAAGAAAAAAAAAGAAAAAAAACAAAAAAAAAAAAAAAAAATAAAAAAAAAAACAAAAAAAAACCACAAAAAACAAGAAAAAAAACAAAAAAAACACCACCACCACCCTGATGCATAGGCTTTGATGAAAGACAATAACGAGGAATAGTAAGCCACATAGTCGCAGGGGTGTGGGGGCGGCAGCCCCCAGAAAAAAAATTGGGAAAATTTTTGATTTTTAGGCCAAATTTAGTCCATTGGAGACGTATCAGAAAATTTTTCCGGCCGGACCATAAAAACCAAAGGGGGGACCCTTGTGTAAAAAGTCTCATCAAATTTCGGGGGGGGGGGAATTCCCCCCATTCGCCCCCCCCTGGGTACGCCCTTGTGTATATATATATATATATATAATTTAGGATGGAAGAAGAGCTGAGCGAAGCTAATTACGATGCGAAATTTTTTGTGCGAGCCAAGGCAGGAGATGGAGTGAAAAAACTGCAAACATTGCGATCACAAATTCAGGCGCTTGCCGACAGCTCCTCGCAGCATATGAAGAGAAATGTCTTCCACAATTACACACAATTCATCGAGACGGCACGCGAAATTTCCGACCTGGAGAGTGAAATGTTGCAACTGAATAACCTACTAACCCAACAGAAATCTCTGATCGAGTATCTGCAGAATATGCCATTTGCTGGACTACAAGAACCTACTCGTAACTTATGTTGTTGTTTATTTCAGTAGATATAACTTTTTTGTTTGTGCATACAACTTTGGAGAACTAGCACCACTTTAAATTAAATCCTGCACCAGCTTTTTTATCTAAACTCACACCAAGCCCGGCTTCAAACATCGGCTTTTTGTATTTATTCGTAAGACCAACCTTGGCTTTTAATTTAGGTTGATTGGTGTTCGTAAAAGCTGGGCTTATGGTATCTATAAAAATCAAGCCCGGATTTTAATCCCGGTTTCAGCAATTAATTTTATTGATTTATCATGAAAGATTGATTGATTTTTTTGTTACCAAAAATCTCGGATAAAAAGCTAGGCTGATCAAGCCTGGATTGACCAGTAGCCCGTTTCAATAAACTCACAGGCCCACAGGCACAAATTTGTGGGCCTGTGACCTGTGGCCACAGGTGCCTGTGAATCCCGTTTCAATAAGCACAAAATGCTACCTGTCACAGGCCACAGGCACAGGCTACAATTTCATATGTGACGCAAAACAATTTGACTGCATTCTCGGCTTGCCAGCAAACGCACATAGGTACGCTGCTGAAAAACAGCCTGCTGTTATATGCGCGTTATATGAATTTCGCTGTGCCTGTGGCCTGTGAGCTGTGGCCTGTGCCTGTGAGATATTGAAACAGAAGTCACAGGCACAGGCTCACAGGCCCACAAATTTGTGGACCTGTGAGTTTATTGAAACGGGCTACAGAACGCTCTGATAAAAATCCAAGTGCGCAAGTCCGGCTTTTTATTCCGGCTTATTCAAGCCAGACCTATATACAGCTAAAAAGCTTAGCTTTTTATCCCGACTTTTACGAATACCGGCCTTTTTACGTTACTGGTTTGTTTTTTCTTGAGTTTCAATAAACTATTTTTTATTTTTTGTTTTTTTTGCAGGCAAAGGCGGTGTTGGGTCCAAGACTCGTGGTGAGGATCGCAAACGGTCGATGCAGCAGCTGTTGGAAAAAGTGGAGGGGGCTAGTCGGCTGACGGAGAACCCCAGTCGCTACGTCGTCTTCGAGTCCGACCTCATGGAGCTAGACGCTGAGACGCTCGCCAAACTGAGACAAGTCCACGTGTTCCTGCTCAACGATTCGCTGCTCATCACCTCCTCGGCTCCGGCACACAGCATTGGACCCATGCGATATAAATATGAGGATTTGTATCAGGTTGGTTTTATGGGTGATAGGACTCTTTCTACTTTGTTGTTGGGTTTTGTGTATATTTTTAGGGTACAGATCCTACCATATACATACAACAATGCATCACTACAGATTTTTGCATTCTTAATATCGTAATTTTACATAATAATACAATGATGAGCTTTTAAAAATATTTCAAAAGGTAAAATTTTTTTTAATCAAAAATCGAATCGGAGGAATTTTCAATGTTCTTTTTTTTAGTTTCATATGTTTATTTGATACTACCTATCCTGGCTTATTTTTAGGCAAAATTTTATGGAGGGGGGGGGGCGCGATGCGGGACGGGGCAGCCCCCCCCCCATTGAGTTTTCAGGTGGGGAGCGGATCTTTTTTTCTACCCGATTTGTTACAACTGTTTTCGAAAAGAGTTTTTTGTTTTGTTAATTCTAGATGGAATATTTGTCCGCGGATCAAATCAAGGACGCCGCGCGAGCCAAAGACTCGTTTGTGGTGAAAAGTTTTCCGGAGAAAAAGGCCTTTCAGGCCGAAAATGGCAAACTGATGCGACGCTGGCTGGAAAACATCGAGTCAGTGAAGCGTCAGCTGTTGCAAGAGGGAGCGCTGGTGCGACAGGCCACGCTGCGGACGCGCATGAGCCTGAAAAGACAGTCCGTCACGCCGGAGGGAAGAAGGAATCCATTTGAAACGGCTGAATGTAAGATATCGTCCGTATCGTTGTCCGTATTCTCGTCCTTATTGTTGTCGTGTAAGGGATGGACGGAAAATAAAAATTTTCAACGGTTTCATATTGCCAAGACTCTTTTGGTTGCTGTAATATTTATAGTTTAGCTAAAATTAAGTCGTGGCTTCGTTTGTGCCTTCAGGTTCTGAATCCAATCACGACTTCATGAGGAAAATGTTGACCGCGTTCAACATTTTATTAGTAACCTGCAGTGTTTACATCGGTTTAAGTAGTAAAATAATTATCATCTATACATAATGTAATGTATATATCTATAATATAATGTATATAGTTTGCAAAAGTGATTTTTCAGCACATAGAAACTTATGTAACGTGTCTGAAACAACTATAACACCAGACTTTATGGGAAGAATAAAAATTTTCTGAACTGACTCCTAGCATTTTATTATTTTTTCAGTGGAGCACAAGGACTCGGCGGCCTCTGAGCAGGAAACTGAGTGGTTGCGCGAATTGCCCGACGAACTGGACGTGTGCATTGCCCAGCGGGACTTCGAGGGGGCGGCGGAGCTGATTGCCGAGGGGAGGGAACACCTAAATGATTGCGCCGACGCCGGGCTGGTCATGGATGTGAAGGTGAGGGAAAGAAAAAGAAAGGGAGTGAAAGGAAAGGAAATGGAGTGAAAGAAAATAAATGGAGCGAAAGATAAAGAAATGGAATGAATCAAAAATAAATATAGTGAATGAGAAAGAAATGGAATGACAGAAAAAGAATTGGAGCGAAAGAAAAAAAAGGAATGGAAATGGAATTAAAGAAAAATAAGAGTGGAATAAACAGAAATGGAGTGAAAGAAAAATAGGGTGGTGAGACTCGATGAACTAGTGACCTGGCGTTTGTGCCAGTACAGAAAAATTTCTTTGCTTTTTCATTATTGAAAAGTATTTTGCTCACATTTTGCACGTCTTTTTCAAAAACAAAGAAAACTACTTTTTTTCGAAAAAGTGCAACATACTTTTCAATTGTGCAAAAAATGCTAAGTAATCTTTAGAACAGGCACAAAGGCCAGGTCAATAATTATAGTTAATCGAATTACACCAACTCAATTACTTTTTCCTTCATTCTATTTCTTTTTTGTTCTGTACCAATTCTTTGTTTTACTTTTAGGAGAAGCTGCAGGAACGCGAAAGTCAGCTGTGTGCCGTGCTGTGCCGTGAGCTGACCACCGTCCGGGGAGGCCCGAAGGCGGCCCGGCGCGCTGTCAGTTTGCTTAGCCAACTGGGAATGTCCTCCCAGGCGTGTGAGCTGTATCTCAAGCATCGCAGTCATGTGAGTCTAACCAGGCCACGGATTGGCTGAATAACTCTGGGAATTTTAGTGTGAGGAGCTGTAGACTGTCGTAAAGCGATAAAGATTATGTTTGATATAAATTGACTTGGATTGAGAGGTACGTGTGCTAAATATCTGTGGACTTGCGGACTGTAGTTCAAAATAATTGTTATCCTAGGATAAGTTAGGCTTTTGTTTCCTTACGATTTAAAACTTCCATAAGTTAGGCTTGTTTGTATATAAGCTACTAGTTTCGGTGGAGTGTTTAATATCCAGCTTTTCCATAGTCCACTGTCTGTAGTACTGCTCACTAACCCTTTTAATCCACAGTTCTACCCAAATTAATCCGACTGTATTCTTTTTTGCAGTCCTTGAAACAGTCAGTTCGTGAGCTGAAAATCGTGGACGTGCCTGTCTCCTTTGCCCATCAACTCAGCCAACTGGTCTTCGGCACTCTAGAAGACGTAGTGGCGGAGTGCGAACGCCTTTTCCCAGACAATTTCGGCTCCTACTCTGTGCTAGTGGTCTGGGCAAGTGGCGAGCTGAAAACCTACGTTCTGCACCTGATTAGACAGGTTTTCGAGGCTGGCTCCAGTGCCTCGGTCATTGGACAGTGTATTAAGCTGGTAGGCGATCAATAATTGTGGCGTGATTATTTCGTAATTTTGCCGGCTGAACGGACATACGGCTGTAAGTATGAATCGACCATTGGTATAGTGTATATACATATACTGCTATCAGTGTGGGGGTTGTTAAGGAAGAGGTTGGTGAAGATGAATTAGTTGAATTAATCTGGGAGAGGGTAGGGTCGTCAATGATAAAGGAAATAACTGAGCTATATTTTTTCTCACAATTGCTGTCCATACATGGGCAGCTAAAAGATTCTGGCCGAGCAACATTTTTTCTGATTGTGCCCCGTGAGCCACCATTTTTTGCTTGGTGAATCACTTCTTGGGCAGTCTTTGGGGGGGGGGGGGGGTTGACGGACCTGTCTGGCGGGGGGGTGTGGAGACGCCTTCTGGGAGGCGATAACGCCACGCCCATGTATATATGTTGCTGTCTTATAGGGGGTTGAAAACCGTTATGGAGGTGTGGGTTTAAAGTTCCCATCTAGATTAAGAGGGAGGGTCGTAGACTGAAAGGTCCCCAATTTCACTTCACGCTTTAGTGTAATGTTTGAAATCTGGATATCAATGCAAGGGCGGTTAAAAACTTGCAGTCGCATGTACCGTAAGCCGGCAAGATTAGTTAGGGACTTTTAATAAATTAATATTAACTGGATTACGTCAACTAGATTAACTTCATAACTCAACATAGGACTAGCAAAAAATCTAAATATAATATAGTACAAACTAAGATGTTGCAAGTAAATAAATGCGGACAGTTAAGTCGGTCTACAAACTTTAATAAACTTTCAATCTTATGTCGAGCTACTCTCACGTTTGGATTTTGCAGTAAGATTTTATAACTCACGCACTGAATGGCGTTTTAGACTGAGTCCACTATATAAGCCTGCATTTATGATCACACCCGGTTAAAAAATATGGTTGCATTTTTTGAAGTTTTTGTTTTCGAAATCTCCAGTTGTATATTCCTCTTTCCTGACATCCGTATGTCCTTTTTTGCTGATGGAATACCTGTCTACTTTTTTTCAGTTCCGAGACATTTTTCCTTTTTTTCAGATTATTGATCTTTTTTTCTGATCCTTAATCATTCTCTTTTTTCAGATCCGAGATCGAGTTCAAGCGCTGTCAGATATCGGGCTGGATTTGGAATTTGAGCTGGAAAATCTTCTCGACGACCAAATTGTCCGGGTTCTACGCTCTTCCACGGATACAATTCTAGAGGCCCTGAAACTTCGCATGAACGAAGACACTTGGCGACCCTATAATTGCCAGTCGGAAGCCGGGCTGGCCAAATTTTCAGACGAGCTTAAGAAAGATACTGGCTTACGGGTGAAGGCTTACGTTACGGAGAAATGCAAACTCTGGCTTACGGAACAATTGTTGCACTTTGGACGAGTGATTGTGATATTTGAACAGGATGTGAAAGCCCTGCTGGGTAGTGGTAAAGTAAGGAACGGTTTTTTTCGTAGCAGTTTTTTATGTATACAGTATAGTACACGATGTTATATACGTCGTAGTACGTATGTACATGCATACATAGTATATTGGCTTATTGTAGTCGTACTAAAGCGACTAAAACATTGGCAATAATTGAACAATTAAGAAGCGTTCACAGGAATTACCGGACCATAATACAGCCATGTCATATTTAGCTGCAGGTGTTTTTTTACTGCTATCGATTGTAGACTCTTGAATGAGTTTTACATTTCAATTTCAGAGTTCTAACCATACATGTAATGGGGTCAAAATTTCGGGGTGGCCTCTCCGGCCAAATTTTGGGGACCCTCCCCCCTCCCCCCTGATCGATCAAAAATACCCCAAATATGCGAAATTTTATAGAATTTTCCCAAAAAGCGTTATTTTTACTGAATTTTGCCCAAATTTTGGGGACCCTCCCCCCCCGGCCCCTCGATTTTGGGGGGATCCCCCCATCCCCTTCTCATACATGTATGGTTCTAACTACTAACAAACAAAAATTTTAAATGTTCACAATGTTGTCAAAAAATGATGTTTTAACCAGTGAAGGAAATTTTACGTAATTTCATTACTAATTTTTTTGTTTCAGAGTCAAAAGCATCGTAGAATTGTGGAAGATTCTCGAATCCAAATTTGGACCCAAGAATTGGCCCATTTTGCCAAAGCCCACAACGCGCGTAGTGTCAATCAGACTCTGTATCGATATAATGTGCAATTTCTGCTGGAAAATTTGATCCCTAACGAAATGCCTAATCTGGAAACAACAGATCTGAAGAAAAAGTTGCAAAAAGTTATGGACGAAGCCAAACAATTGGACAAATTAGAGG
>JASANF010018134.1:0-29949 GCA_030248245.1 Trissonchulus sp. WLG1_4
GCGCAAATAGCG
This sequence comes from Trissonchulus sp. WLG1_4, assembly GCA_030248245.1. NCBI lineage: Eukaryota > Metazoa > Nematoda > Enoplea > Enoplida > Ironidae > Trissonchulus > Trissonchulus sp. WLG1_4. The sequence goes on from JASANF010018134.1 coordinate 13, forward strand.
CATATAGCACCTTCGATAGCGCATATAGCGCAAATAGCGCATATAGCACCCCCAAAAAGCGCTATAGCGCAAATAGCGCATATAGCACCTTCGATAGCGCATATAGCGCAAATAGCGCATATAGCACCCCCAAAAAGCGCTATAGCGCAAATAGCGCATATAGCAAATTCCATTGCGCTTATAGCGCATATAGCGCATATAGCGCATAAAAAAAGCGCTATAGCACAAAAAGTGCTATTTCGATTTCGCTTACACGCGTTCGTTACCAGAAAATTGTATGTGCAGTTCGTATCTACTGTATATACGTACTTACGGCCCTTTACCCCCTGTCTCAGGTTTTCTCAGTTGCCTATGTACGTACGTATATACTGCAAAACATCAAGAACCTGTGGGACTGCTCATATGTATATATATACATTGTTTTGCCAGACTTGTGAGGGAAAGCATACATTATTTTCTGATACATAATTGATGCGGCAGGTTGAATTAGTTGGCTTAAAATTATAATTTTTACTACGCGGTTCCACTCGTACTTCGGGTACAATAGAATTAAGCGAAAACAGAGCTCTCGTATGGCTTCAAAAAATGTTTGTATGATTCTATTAAACTAGTTTTTTTGTGTAAGCATGTAACTTAAGCGGCTGCTGTGGAAATACACCATATTTTACACAAAAAATACCCGACGCCCCTTACCCATCTTGCGATATCCCCTATATAGACTAACGTCGTACATCTATACTACCAAGAGTACATAATAATATTATAAGAGTATATAACCACCCATCATAATACATCAATACTTATTGATCACTCTTGATACTATACGTCCCGCGACACGAGTCTACAGCAGCAACGTCACTAAGGCCACATGACACAACAAAGCAACAAAATGTTTTGTAAAAGTGAGCTAATTTTGTAATTTCACGCCGGTCTGCATTATTTTTTGCCCGACTGTGATATACAGACAGATTGCACGCTCGGCTTGATTAAATTTTCAGTAGCCAAGCAAAATTAGCTGTCAAACACGGTTCATTATTAGTGCTGACATTCTCCTGCTTTGAATATTGACAGGGGTACCTCTTAGTTCAGTTATCTGTAATCAGGCTAACATTACAACCATACATATGCTTTTTATGATAAGGGGTTAGTTTAGCGACCGATGTAATTTAGACTAATGCATGATAATTAAGTATTATAACTTCTGTATAGGTACTTGGAAATATGGGTAGATTTTTCGGTTTGTTGCTTACTTGGCCAGGTTTTTCCTGTTGTGCCACAGCACAACAGGTCTTTAATTTTGATTCTGGCGCTATAACACTAAACTGTGCAAGAATTGCATCTGTCTGCGTGTTGAACGTCAGCTCATGTGTGTATGTGCGTGTGTCACCTAGATATTCAGTGTATTCGTAGTTTAATCTTAATCAGCTTCCCTGAAGTGAATAGACTGTATTCTGTTAAGACCGAAACGTTGGGTCGAAAAATTTCAAAAAGGAGCTGCCGGAGGGGATTCGAACCACCAACCTTCCGATTACGGATAGGACGCAATACCAACCGAGCTAACCGGCCACATACGAAGATGATATAAAGCAGTATCAACTAAAATGTAAAACAGATTGAGTTGCGGACAGATTGCGTGAGCGGTCATTAACGGTTCACCTCGGGAACGTCAAACATAAAACTTATACTCATGTAAAATTTTCGACGTCTTTGTTTGAGTGTATTTATAGGTTGGTATTTGTAGGTTAAAAATACATTTTGAACAGATGCTTCTGTTTGAACTGATACTTTAGTTGGCGGAATTATGTACTTTCTGCGAAATATAGTCACTCAATTGTCATGAAAGAATCTCCTGATCAATACACTTCTCACTCAGTAAAAGATCTCGTTCGTATATACATAAAACGTTGTTGTAACGTTCGTTGTTGTAAGATAAAAACTACTTTAAGCGTTTGTTGCATAAACAACTTATTGTCAGATAAAAACTCTTTGAATTTTATTTTTTGCATACAAATTTTGCTGAAAAACATTACGTCAATATTTTGCATACACATTTTGCAGTAAGAAAATTATTTGCTGCACAACAGGTTTTAGCTGACCTGCTGGTCAGCTTATTTGAAAGCAATTCTTAATACTTACTGAAGTTTTTGCCGCAGATTGGGCTTGTTCAAAGAAGGGCTGTCGCCTAGCATTTTTTCGGTTGAACGCATAAGAAATTCTATGACAGGAAGATTTTGGGCAAAAAAGGGATAATAATTTGAAATAAGAAATATGAAACAAAGCCTTATATGTTTACAGTGCAGAAATAAGACATAAGCCCAACCAATCACATTTAAAGCAATCATTTGATTGGCTGGTGGATAATTTAGGCGGGAATTCGAACATATACGCACTATCAGGTTTCGTACAGAGCCATATTTGAATTGTCCAATCAGCGGAAATGAAGGCGTTCCTTAGCTTCTCTTGCACCAACCAAACGCTTCTGATTGGCTATATCCTTATTTTTTAATTCATAAGTTAACTTCCTATTTCAGAAAAAAGGTTTGTTATTTTTGACATAACAAAATTTGACTTCGACTTTCTTATTCCTTATTTCTTTAGTGGAAATGCCCTCAGTGTCTAGCTGTGACTGCCCTAGTGTCCTGCCTTTTCACTTATTGTTGCTATATTACTTGATTACTTGACTGAATATAATTTTTAATTAAGGAAGCCTTTCAGATGGCGCCGCAGTGTTCCCTACCACAGCCAATGAACTGGGAATATATAACCCTTTTTCTCACCACGATTTGACATATACGATGGAATGAACCTAATTTTGACCTAATTGGTCTGCTGGTCATAATTTATTTACTCATGTAACTTTGCTCAAGCAACATGACTGATTTTTCCGAAGACGCTCGTGAAATACTCAGGGATAATATTAAATGTGTCGTAGTTGGAGATACTGGTTAGTTGTACTGTATTTTATTAGTTTAATATTTAGTTATTAATTTTACATTGTTCGATATTATGTTTATTATGTTTAATTAGCAAAAAGTTACCAAGCCTGAAATCGATCGAGGGTACAGATATGTATATACTATGCTAAAATTATCCAAAACTGCACATGTTATCATAAAATGGTAATAACAAAACCGTACAAATCGAACGAAACTACTAAATGCGTCATATTTGTTTGGATTATATTTTGTTATTTTTCATTTATTAAATTTTTTATCAGTTTATCTACTTATTAACTTATTAGTTATCTATTTTTCGGGTCTTTTCTGTTATTCCCCCACCAGTCTGGATTTTGGAATTTACTGAGCCGATTTGAATAATTTTTGCACCTCTTGACCTAGAACTTTAACTTTAAAACTTTAACCTTAACTTTAAAAAAAACTAATTTTAAAAAAACTTAAAATTTTTAAAAAAATTTAAATTTTAAAATTTTTGAAAATTGTTCAAATTTTAGCGATCCAAAATCCAAAAATTCGTGTCGTAAAAAATTAAAACTTATTCCGTATTTCCGAAAATGAAAAAGTCCGCATTTTGTATAAAATTTTAAAATTTGAAGATTTGTTTGAAAAATTTAAAATAGTTTAAAACTTGTATTTTTGAAGTCCTGAGGTCAAGAGGAGTCCATTGGTGCAAAAGTTATTCAAATCGGCTTAGTAACTTCCAAATTCTAGACTGGTGGGGGAATAACAGAAAAGACCCTAATCTATATTAATTTGCTATTTATTTCTTTATTTATTAATTTATTATCTATCTATTTATTATCTTTTCTATATTTCCAGGTGTTGGGAAGACGCGTCTGATTTGTGCCAAGGCATGTCAGCAGCGATTAAGCATCGACCAACTGATGAGTGTCCACATCCCCACTGTTTGGGCCATCGACCAGTACAGACGATGCAGGAAGGTACGGAGATGATTGACAGTTGGCACTCTGGCCTAGACTAGTCCCTGTCCTTGTCCCTATCGTTTTGTCCTTAAAGCGATTCCAAGAAAACTGTTTGGTCAAACAAGCCAACGTTTCGTTTGAATAAAGTTGGGGTCACTTGCAGATCGTATGCGAAAATAGCCAAAACGCTTGTGTCAATTCTTCACAGCAGCTGATTAATGTCCATTTCTATGTGTATTTAAGGACAAGTTTTAATCAGACTTAAGGTGGCGCTCTGAATAACCGACTTTGGGCGATAAAATTTTTCACAAACGTTTTTGTTAATTAACTCAAGAAGAAAAGTTGTTGCAAATTAAATAAGCTTTCATTTGATGTATATAATGTCAAATTTTGTTCAACTTGAAATTTTAATCTATTTTTCAATGGGAAAAAATCTTAAAATCGATTTATTAAAAAATTCGATATGGCTTTTGGTACTTTTTGAAGCAGTTCTATGTAGCTAATTGCTAGTTGCAACTTTTAAAAAAATCGTTTGTGTAGGCAAACCTTTCTAAAAAATTTTCCAAAATACGTTGACCAACATTAACAAAAATACACTTTTTCAAACTAATTTTTCGTTAGCTACTTTTCGGCTTCTGAAACTTTTCTCAACGGATTTTAACACAGAAAAATTAGCTCTATTTTTTGGAAAATATGTTTGCGTAGGCAAACTTTAGGTTTCTGGAATTGGGCTATAGCGTATATTTTTTTAAGATTACTGTCAGCTGCGAAATTCTATCCAGATGAAACTTTGCAGACTGTTAGAGCAGATATATATGGAGGCACCGAACTTCTTGAATTGTAATTATTATGATTTGGCTAAATATGATAGGCTTTTTAAAACGTCACTTTTGATAAAAATTAGAATAACTAAAAATTTAATGGAAATAACAGAAATTCAACAAAAATGGCACCTCGGCAAGATAATTGTCTTTAATTTAAGCTATATATTGTTAAACTTGGTTGAGGCACCATTGAGCTATGTCATTTCAAAAATTAGTCAAATTTTTCAAAATTTCAATTTTGATGCAGTCATAGAACTTGCTAAAATGTTCCGAGACTCATCAAACTTTGCAAAAATGCTTGCCTGGTGTTCATCTTGATTGCATTTAAGCAAAAAAGTTCGTATCACGAAAAAACAAAAAATTATAGCAATTTGACTTATTGGAAGTTACTCAGAGCGCCCCCTTAAGGGTCGATTTATTTGTAGGATACTTATTTGTGTCCGTGAAGAATAGTCCGTAAGCCAAGTAAAATGTTCACACACGCATCCGCCTTAGTGTATTATTTGTTTGAAATTGAAACTCATACATCGCGATTAAAACAAAGTTCGTATTTAGATTTTGGAAATGTCCTATGAACGTGTGGATGGGGTAGAAGTATCGCTGCGGCTTTGGGACACTTTTGGCGATCACCAGACAGACAGACGGTTTGCTTACGGACGGTAGGTCCTTCTAGATCCTTCCTGTTAAAAGCAATGCAGAAAATATCTTTACTTTTATGTACCATCAACTAATCCTGAATTGCATCAAGCTAATACAATATTTATATCGTGCGTCATTTTAGTGTTATTAAAATAGGTATTTTTAGAAAAACTGCAGTAAAATTTAGATCACAATGCATCTGCTTCTTTTGAGTCAAAATATCGATTTCACTAAATGACTCTTTTACCTGACTAAATGAATCAAGCAATTAAACAGCTGACATTTTAACCCGTTTAGTCCGTTATTGATTTCTAAATCCCGGACGAAACTGAGTCCATTGGGTAGATTTCGGTAAAAAATTGTGCGGTAAATTTCAAAGCAACTTTCGTTTGTCAAGGAAACCGTCCGTTTTAGCTTCAAGTTGAACACCGTTTGCACATCGTCATTTCTATTTCAGCTCCGACGTCGTCCTGCTGTGTTTTTCCGTGGCCAACCCGCGTTCCCTGAAACATGTGAAAACGGTTTGGTTCCCGGAAATTCGCCGGGCCTGTCCAAACACCCCGATCGTACTCGTGGGCTGCAAGAACGATCTCAGACATTTAGCCAGCCAGCCGGAGTTCCAGAAACTCATGTCTGAGCGAAGACCATTTGTCAAGTAAGATTGACTTACCGGAGACTTACAACTGGCTTGAATTCACTGTATTATTTCTATTGATTCACTGCATTATTTTTACTTAATTAAATTAATTAAGTATTATTTCTATTTACTTAAAAATCACAGTAACGATGGTGCTCTGTGAGGGACACCCCCCAAATCTGACTATGAATTTGTCCTTGTCCGTGTGCCTATGTTTTCGAGGACGCGTATGATTCGAGCTTTACTGTCATTCAATCTAGTCATGCTGATTCTTTTTTGACTCGTAAATTAGCTATAAACCACAGCTTCACTATATCATCCAAGTTGGTGATAGTCAATTCATTTTATGCGTCTATAGACAAGATCGTTCAGATTGATATTTTCATGTTTCAGAAGTGTCAGCTGTGAGGACATTCTCTACCCGGAGGCTGGTCGTCTCATGGCCCGAGAAATGGGAGCGCCCTACTACGAAACTTCAGTCTACACCTTTTTCGGTATTCAGACGCTGTTCCGAAACGTCATAAGGGCGGCGCTTTGCCGACGCAGAGATGCCAGATTCTGGCTTACAAGCCTGTTTCCAGTCGAAAAGCCCCATCTTCAAGCCCCCTACTTACCCCCATTCCCCCCGCCCCCGAAATTTCACAACATTGCTTCCAGTTTTGCCAATGATTTCTCACAACTCTTGCTACAGGCTGGAACTTTTGGAGACTGCTGGTTTCAATTTCAGCAGCATATTTCCACGTGTGCTGCTAATAGTTGTGTCACCACTGATGCTAATTCTAGTAGTTGTAGTTGTAGTAGCAGTAGTAGTAAATTGACTCTGAGCTTACATCGACTCATACTGGCCGCCCATTCAAGTCTATTCTATCGACTGTTCGTCTGTGAAACGCCCAACTGTCAATCCTGCATACCTCAACGCTTCGCCACGAGGCAAAGCCTCAGCCCCGCCGAAAAGTCCAATCTCTTGGACTCGCACTTTGAGCCGACCACAAGTCCTGCCATTGAGATCAGTGAGCGAGTTCAACTGATTCCCGCGGACGACAAAGAGAATGTTTGCCACAACCTTCTGGTTAATCCACCCAATCTTGCCGCACTGAATGATGCCAATAGCATTTTGCTCGAACGAAATCAGGGTCAGTTTGTGACTTCAGCGTGATCAAAAAATGTCTGGTTTTTTTGGCGAAAAAATTTGGTAAAAGTTGAGAGTATTACACTTTTGACAAAGTTTTATAAACCATACGTTAACACGGCTGGATCTAATGTACAAGGCAAAAAAACGTTTGTCGAGAACATTAATATTGTTATTCCAATTATATACAGTGTGGAAAACTCAAAGTATATTCGCAATTTTTCTTATCAGTTCCGCTTACTATTTTTAAAATTAAAAATTTGATAAATTAGTAAATTAATTCATATCAGTTCAGCTTAGTATTTGTTTAAATTTCATTTTTATAAATTTTAATTATATATTTTTTATTTTTATTATCCAATATTCTTATATTTTATTATTTTATTATTATATTATAATACTATATTATTCTAATTTATTTATTTTTTCAGTTTCCAATTCCACCAACCGTCACAGCGACAGTGTCATAGGAGTGTCGTCCCAGGCACGTCGCATGGCCAATTCAGCCTCTGCCATTTCTCTCAGCAACCAACAGTGTCAGCATCGGGCGTTTGGTCGAAAAAGCGCGAGCGGCACGGCTCGACTGGCAAATTGTGCCCGAAGTCGTTCAATTCCGTCGACCGATTGGAACCAGTTGTGTCACAATGGCACCTATTTCCGAGGCAAATGTCTCAGTTGTCTGCACGTGCGCTGGCCGGGCCTGTTTGGCAATAGTACCCGAGAGAGACAACTACTGCCCAGCTGTATTGAGCGAGTGACCTTCTCTAGGGTAGGCTTTTTTGGGGCAAGATTTTATTTTTTTAGTTTTAGTTTTAAATTTTGAAATTGTGGTGATTATATTAACTTTTTTGACAAAGTGAATTATATTGTGTGGGAATAGCATTTGGAAAAATTGTTTTAAAGAGCCATGAGTTCTTGGAATTCCGTCTTGGAGCTTGTAATCTAGTCTTAAATTAGTTATTTAGTTTTAAATATGTTGTTTTGATTCGATCTATCTAAATAAATTTAGTAAATAAATTAAAGTGAATAAATTTAGTTCTACTTAATTTAATTTGAATTAAATTAATTTTAATTATATTGTTTTGAAATCCAGTCCTTGGCTATGTATCATAACTATTATCATGATATTAAAGTCAACTTCAGTACATTAACTTTGGCATTATAATGTAAATACCTACTAATATAATCCACTAACTTAATACTAATACTTAACTAATACTTAATTGTTTTAATCCGTTTAAGCCCCTGGACGAGTCGTGTCACAGCTCTGGCCCCCTGATCGAATTTGCAGCCGACGTTTCCATGAGCTGCGTTCAAGTCATCGTCAGCTATATTTACACTGGACAGTTGTTGATGAGTGATCTCACTGAAAAAAAGGCCAAACAGGTCTGGTAGATTTTTTTGGAAATAACGATCTCAAATGGTTGATAATTGGTTGTTGTTTTCTAACGCTCAGAAAGTGTTCCAGCACTGGTTGGTGCACAGATTCACGTCTTCCTTGTGTTGAAGTTATACTAGGCAACGAGTAGTAGCTCCAAAACAAGAGTATCCCTAAGCTATTTGAGACGGGTAGATCATAGTTACCCATAGTAGAACTGTGGAACGACCTGGGTTATAGGGGACTCCAAACTTTTAGTAAAACCACCTTTGAAATCCCTTAGCTTTTTACGTACGTTTCTTATATGATTATTAGCACATAATTTCATTACAAAATATCGCCTGATTCTCATTGTCAGTTTTAGCTGCTACACTTGGCCAAAGAACTGGAAGTGACAGCGCTGGTTTCGCTGCTGGAAAAACGACTCGGCGTCTTGATGGCTGACCCAGTGGACTCAGACTATGCTAGAGCTTCACATTTGAGCCCTCTGGCTGAGCTAGCGCTGCTGGGACCAAATTTATTCGCTGGTACGCGGTTGTAGCGATTTTACGTTTTTCTGTTTCGCTTATGGCACAACAGTTTGAGTGGAGTGCATAAAGGCAGTGTAACATTGAAAATATTTTAAGGCGTTCTATTTTAACGAATTTAAAAGATCAGTTAGAGTTTTAGAATAAATTTGGATAACATTTAAAATTTGGAATTGGAATTGAAACAATTTTAGAAAAACAATGAATAGCTAAAGAGAAAAGCTGATACAAGTTGCGATTAGACTCAAAAGTTAAAAATGTCTGTTAATCCAATATATTAGTAATAAAAAACGCTAATGGTCCATTCTAATCTAATTTATACATCAGATTGTATAGTTCATAATTTCTAATAGGAACATTTTTTTCAGCTTTTTGTGTGGCTTATTTTTAAGATGTGGAATTTGGTCTTGAGGACGGTCGGCTGTGGGCTCACAAGGGAGTGCTGGTGGTTCGCTGCGATATGATGAAAGCCATGTTCAGCAGTCAGTTCAGGGAAAGCAATGCTTCCATGGTAAATACCGCCACTCATCCGCTAACAGTTTGGGGTTCACTATAAAACACCAGTGGCTTACCCGAAAAAAAATTTCGGGGGGGAATGACTTTTTTGTAATGGGATAAAAAGCACGAATTTGCATTACAAATGCAAGATCACTAAGCCGCAAAGTTGCAGAGGTCTGGGGTAAATGAAATCGAATCCAGCCATTCCCAATTCCCCCCTCGCTACGCCCTTACTAAATACACAGTTTGAACAGATGCTGTAATGCAATGCGTTAGCTTTGGATACAGTTTTTTATCATTTGTTACAATATTTTTTAATTTTCAGAAAATAAAGGTCAATTATAGATTCCTCCAGTTTGAGTGGCTCTCTTCCGCCACCATTACATTGTGATTGGCTGAGTTTGGTTTGTTGTAGGTTTCACTTCCATGCGTGTCGTGTGAGCTGTTTCGCTGCGTGCTGTGGTATCTCTACACCGACCAATTGATGACAAAGGCAGTACTGACCCTGGCTGAATTCATGGATTTACTGGAGCTCACCAATCGGTATTAATGTCGCACGCTCAATGGCTTTGTAGCGGAGATGAGCACCCCACCCGAGGCCGGTCACGCCAAAGGATAATAATTTATTCGCGGGAGCACCTTTAACTTTGCTCTGTTAGAGGATTTATACTTACCGCCGACATTCCTGTGTAGTTGATGGGGTTATAGAGAGGTGGATCCCAGTCGAAATTTTTTCGCATGGAAGTGGTGGTACTGTTAGGGGCAAATGGAGGGGAAAGTTTTTTGTACTTATTTGCTGATCATCGGTTCGTTTTATGACATTATTTATGAGGATAATTGATGATTTAGTTGATCACTCTTTATCGATGACTAACGATTTATTTGATATATAGAAGTATTATACTCTGCATTTAAACAGTTTTTTAACCATTTTTGAGCAATTTTCATCTCAATTCAAAAGTTATAACTAAACGGCATAAAAGTTTACGCGTTATATTTGACATAAGACTATGTAATTTTGGTAAAACTAATTATGAATAACATGGTTTTTATTCCTTCATTGGTTTGCAGCCTAGGTCTAGCTCACATGGGTAATTTGATTGAAGCCGAAGTAATTAATCAGCTGCAGCGATTTTCGGAAGTTGACGAAACCATTTGTGACGATATTCTTCACATTTTAGAGCCGGCTCAAGTTAGTCTAAATGTTCACGCTAATTTGCGCTTTTTAGGAGTTTCTACAGCCAATAATAAGCTGAATAACATACAACAGGTATTTATAATGGTGCAAAAAACATTCTTAGCCTGGCTTATATGGACAATGCTCACAGATAATTAGCATTTAGCGCGTTATTTAGCCCAAAAGTATAACTTTTCAGTCGTTTTGAGACTTTTAACTTTTTGGTGGATATGAGTTCAATTTAAAGCCTCTGGGAGACGTATATACCGGTTGATTTAAGAATACCACGAGCTTTTGTCTCTTGCAGCTTTACAACGCTGACCAACTGGCCGCTTGGTGTCTGCACTATTTGTCCATTAACTACAACAGGGCCTGCAAAACCTATCCCAAACTGGTGCGGCAACTCGGCGAAGCCAACCAAGAGTTTTTGGCCAAACACCGATGGCCACCCATCTGGTTGGTGACGCTTAGTTAGCTAGAACGCAGCTTGACTAAACTTGATTAATATACTTACAGCTGTATATATGTCCGTTCAAAATTCATTCTATTTAAAAAATCAATTCCAGGCGATTGATTTTCTGTGGTGCTGAAGTTTTTTACTCGTTTTCCTGGCCTTTGTTTCCAGCAGTAGCTAAATTGTGGGTGTCGTGACGTTTGGCCCAGTCAACCGCCATCATATATTACTCATCATTTGGTCCTCATCATGTTGTGGATTGGATCGGATCTGTCCAAAATTTCGATGTCGATCCGATACTTTTCAATCCGATCCGGTGACCCGATTCACATCACTAATTTATTGGTAATTCCTGTTTTGCTTTAGGTACTTGAAAGAAATGGACTGGTACGAGCGGTCGTGTCGTGAACGTGAGCAAAAGTTGGTCTCTCTGAAACGCGTCCGTAGCACGTCCTCATCAGGCTGTCTGTGTCTCACCAAAGCGTCGCGTAGAAATAATCACAATTCCTTGTAGTTTGTGATCATACTCAGTCTAGTCTCAGTGTCGAGTTTCAGGGTTCTGTTGCATAAAACTTAATCAGTTGTCGGTACTCAAAATTGAAAAATTTTGTTATTTTTGATTGTTCAGAATGAAAATTGCAAAAAATGCCGTTCGATACGTGTATTTATATGTTTATTGTTATGTGTTTTTTTGTAAACCTTACTCAATTGCCATTTTCATGTGTATATTGTTTATATATGTTTTTTTATATTGTGTAAAGCTATTTGTACATGTTAGTCCTTTCGAAGCTTTTGATTTTAAACTAGTCATGTGTGTTTGTTATACGTAATTTACATTTTTTTAAGTTTTTTTTTTAATTTTTGTATTTACATTTATTGCACGCTTTACCTGTGTAAAATATTATGCGCTGTGCAAGTTGCTTGTAAGTGGAGTTTCGTTTGCAAAATTTGTCGATGTTGCGTCAGTATTAGGCTCGATTCATACGGTACTGAACAAAATTACTTGCTACAGACTGTGGAGTCAAAGCGGGGTCGGAGTCACCAGACTCTGGAGTCAATGCACGTAACTGCATACTTTGATTCGGGAATCATGTGATTCCGACTCTGTTTTGACTTCTTGAGCATAACATGTGCACGTTTTCACGGTCGGGGAGATAATCAGCAGCAAAAGTTTTTTAGTTTCCCATTTGTGTCTGTTTTTGCTTTTGTTTATGTTTGCATAAATATTCGTGTCTTTGTGAAATCGATACCGAGACATGAAATCATAAGCTAAGTTGGATTGTTCACATTTGTGAAATTTGTTTTTTAACGCTAATCAACAACGTGTGAACCTCAATACGTATGGAATGTTGTGACAAGCTTTTTTTATACTAAATATGTACTTTTTCTGCGATAACATCCGCATACGCATTTATAGGCACTTTTGCTGAAAAAACGAGAATAGGCTTTTATTCGAAAAAAGTTTTACAGTTTTAACAAGTATTGGGAAAGGTTGATTCGGCAGAAGTTATCTGTTTATCTGTATCTGGTTATCTGTTTAAAAATAAAAAAAGCAACGCTACTAATCGCAGTTATACATCCTGTAAATACGTTTCCAAACTTGAGTATCATCAGATGTATTTGAAGTCGTTGGAAAAGTTTGTGCTCAGCTTTGTGACGAAAATCTAGTCTGTGCTTCCTGTATCTCTGTCTTCGTATTATTTCGTACGTTACAGAAGTAAAAATTTCAAAAAGGCGTCCTTATTTGTCTTAGCACAGAATGTGGATCTGGAAGGGTATCGTTTTGGAACCACTGTTGTCGCAGTCGGATTGGATCGATTTTAATTTTGGTGAGCTAAATTGGTACTATTGATTATGAGTACCAAATTTTGTGAAACAATCAAATTAATTGTGTCAAGTGGCGAAATCAAGTCGAGTTGAACAGTTTCAACCTGTCGCAAACTCTGGGCACTGCCTGAACAAGGGCCCATTCATTTACCGGATAAAAGGGTTAATTTTAATCGGACTAAACGGTTTAATAGTTCTTTAAAATGCTTTTCCAAAACCTCCAGATTAAACTTACTAGATTAAACTTTACTTGTACTTGATTGTACATGTACCTGTTGTACATTGTACATATTGATTTACATGTACTTGTAAAATGTACTTGATTGTTTTTGCACTCATTCTAAATAAGCAGTAATTAAGCGACTGAGTAAGCACAATTGCATCGAAACATTTCTGAAGAGTGAAATGCATATCGAGAGTAGGCTGTGGTCGGTCTGTTTTCTTTTCAACTTCAACCTCATCAAAATTACCAATTTTCTCTACTGCGCAGTACCTAAAGGTACATAAGAAAACTGTTAACCTACTAAATTGATACACTAAAGAATGAAGTGCGCCAAATTAGTCATTGTTATCCTCTTATCCCGAAATTCAATAAAACAAATATTTAAAATTTAAAACATTCTTCGTGGGGCCTCATTTTCTTCATTCGTCAGCCTGATCTAAACCAACACTTTGTCTGCGAAGTCTTTGCAATTCATTGTGAGATCATGCTTTACCTCTGCCAGTGCCTCGTCAAAACACTGATCGTAAATGGCAGTGTCGCCTTCCGGGCATCTTAAACAAAGTAATCACAAAAGAAAATTATAAATGTGAATAAATAAATGAAGTAAAAAAATTACAAAACATTGCAATACATGATACTATATAAACAATAAACATTACAAAACATAACATTATAAATGTATAATTTTTCGAAGCTTTGTTCAGAGGTAAAATCTTTTTTACCAGATCAACCAATAATGGTGTCCAGCACACTGAAAGCAAGTCTCTTTAGGTGCTAAAACGAGGTCAAATGAATTTCAAATTCATAAATAATATAAACAAAACTATTTATTTGTCACTGAATATTAGGCTTGACCAAAAAATGCTGGGCCTTGAAACAAGAAAAAACACGCAATTTCATTAAATTCAACAAATTGCTGGCATCAAGAGTATATTCAGCGTCCAGTCACAATAATCACGCCGCCAGTTTTGTCTCAGGAACAGCAATTTATAGTTAGATTTAAGAATGTATTGAAGACAATCTCGGAACTTGATCCTTGCACTTACACTTATCCCAGTTAAATTATACGAGGGCTACATTTATTTTAACCGCAAAAAATAAATACACGTCAGTGCAAATACAAAAAAAATTAGTAAACAAACAACTAGTGATTCTAGGTACCTTTTTTGGTGACTCATAAAATTGAAGTTACAACTTTCGAATTTTTCTGTCAAAAAGTCTTTGCAGTCAGCAAACAGTTCAGGCTTGATGACTGATTCCAATTTCTTCACAATTGTTTCTCCTGGATAGTAGACACATCTAAAATAGCAGTTAATGGTCCACATTATTTAGTAGTTAGTTATAATTTCATTAAAATTAATTGACTTTACAGTCCAAGTAAGTAGTGAGTTTAATTAATAAACTGATAATTATTAACTTTCAGCTACAAAATTCATACAAACGTCTTATGCGGTCAGAAATTGTTTGTAGGGTAAAGCAGTTCGGGGGTATGTAATGTAATCGGACTTATAAAATTAAAAATTAAAACTTACGCATAAAATTAAAAATTGAAACATACCTACGGCTATTGAAAATTTACAGCAAAACTACATTTTTTACCACACTTAGCAATGTTTAACTTCTGTGCGCTTAAATATTAAATTTAATCAACAAACTTTATCATTAATAATATACTTGATATTTTAGAATAACGCACCCTTAGCATGAAAATGGAGCAACTCACATTGAACATATAATGGGTCATAACAACTTTTAGTCCTAAAAATTATTCAAGTGTCAAAAAAGAATTTAATTACCCTAATTCTACTTTTTATATAATTTACAGGTTTGTCATTATCGAATCATCGAATCGAACATGTAATGGTTTGCATCTCCGATAAGTATGTAATTTAAAGTTGCAGTTTTTGGAGGAACAACATTGAATCCTAAAGACTTACTCATCATAATAATAAAAATTCTTTTCCATGAAACATAACTGCAGTTTTGTAGAGAGTAGCGTAAACTGGGAAGTCAAGCTCGACGTGCAAATAACTGCAGCTGACAGTTGTGATATCGTGTCAACTTTATTGATCTGGTTCATTGCATTTGTGTAGCACCTGAAAGCCCAAAGTGCACAGCCTCACTGTAAACGCTCTAACGTCACAAAATACCACTTTATTACTTTTTATGTCGTACAGCAATTTCGTCGATAAATTTTCGAAGAACGTTTTCATATTGACCTCTAAACTTGCAGCACGGACATTATTTCTCAATCAGACTCGACTTGTTATGATGGTTTTTATTTGTTTTACATTCAGCTAGCTGCTATTTTGGCTTACAAAACGGCAAGCCAAGATAATAGCTAATTATGTAGGTAGCTGATCTTTTCTAATCTTATATATCGTATTTGAACTGAATGAAGCATGATTTGTGTTGGTACTGTTTGATCCAATTTTGTAAATTATAGACATTTTGATGCTAGTCTACTAGTTGCTTCTAAAAAGCGCTTTGAGTGAAATCTAATACAAAAAATTCTCTATATTTTTATTAGTTACTACCAGATGAACACAAGCTTACTCTAAGACAAATATTTTTATTATTTTTAACTTTCACATTCCAACTAGAGGTCATAAATGCGTGTAATAAAAAGTTTAAAACTACTACGGTGGAATGCATGAAGACAGTCTACAATTGAAACCAGAGCAAATCGTTCTAATTTCAGTAATTTAGAACATCGTAACAAAAATTCTACACCTATTGCATAGGTTAGAACGCTGCCGTTAGACTGCGCTTAGCAAGACTGGGCTGAGACTGCTTTTATGCTTTCCACCGTATAGTTTAAACTCGGCTGAAGAAGACTACTTCACAAATAAAGCATAAAATACGCTCTGCAAACAGATTTTACTTACGGCTGAGAGAATAAACTAGTTGCTGCACTTCCATAACACGGCATTTGAATAAATACCTGCGTTTTAAGTTGAGCATTTGAAATCTAAAATGTTAGCAGTAAAGACCAGTGACATATCCTCTCTGTCAGACAAATGAGCTCCATACTCGGCAAAAAATGAGAAAATCAAATTGTCTTGCAAATTGTTTATAAAAACTAGAATAAATTTTCAGATGTCCAAATTTATACCTCGAGTCACCAAAATCTCAACTTCGAAAATTTGAAAACTTCGTAACATTGAAAGAAAATCACGTGACCTGTTATCATTCTCGTCAACATTGTGTGTGAAGTAGGTGCGGCAAAAAAGTTATATCAAAACTATAAATGAAATATATAACTAACTAACTAACTAACTAAATATATAAGTAACTAACTAACTAACTATATATAACTATATAAACTATATATGACCCTCATTGCCTTTATTGATCATATACCACGGAAACTACAGAAATAGCAGACTCAGCTACGACTTAAAATTTCTGCAGTATTCAAAAAAAATTCATAGTTATAATCAAAGTCAAATAGCTTTTAGTACTGACAATATAACTCGTGGATCCTGGGTGCATTCTTAAAATGACTAGTGATACAAATGAAATCAAGTGATATTAAAGCGTGGTTTATATTTCGTGTTTTGTGTTTTGTGTTTTAGTGTTTTGTGGTTTCCGGTTCATACTTCGTTTGTTGTGTTTTGTGTTTTTGATTTGTGGATTTGTGTTTTGGGTGTGTTTTGGATGTGTGTGTGATACTGCACGCCTCCCAGCAACATGTGCATCAGTTTTTGAAATGTAGACGGAGCTCCAGACAATCCAAAAGGCATAACCCTAAACTCATGACAGCCATCGTGAGTGACAAATGCGGTTTTAGATCGATCTTCAGGATGAACTTCAACTTGCCAGTATCCAGATGCTAAGTCTAGAGTCGAAAAGTACTTAGCACTACCTAGCTGGTCTAACGTATTATCAATTCTAGGAAGAGACCACGACTGCTTCTCAGAAACGTCATTAAGCTTGCGATAATCTACACAAAATCTCAGCGAGCCGTTTTTATTCTGAACTAGATGAACTGGGCTTGCCCATGAAGAATCCGTTGGATATGCTGTTCCATCTTCGACCATCTTGTCCACGTGTTCCTTGATGACGCTTCTTTGCTTGTACGGAACTCGACGAGGGCGTTTCTTAATTGGTTGACTATCACCAGTAAAAATTCTATGTTGCACTAGCGACGTTCGACCTAAGTCTGCTGAACTAGACGAGAAAACACTGGAATATTCAGACAAAACCTGAACAAGCTGTTTTTTCTGGTCTTCTGTGACGCAACTACGTGACAAATCCACACCTGATGGAACTTCAGGCCTTGGGAATCATGCCCTCTAGCGCTAGGTATAAATCCAGTGAACTTTCTCCTTCCTTCTGCAGCCTAGCCGACAGTCTTCTCCAGTATGTGTCTGCTTCTCCTTCAAGGATAAACTCAGACTCATACTTCTGCCTAAGTTGTGTCAGGGTGTATGAAACACCCATTTCAGTCTGCTCCTCCCGTAACCTATTCCAAAAAGTGGCACCTCTACCCTTCATCAGCCCAGGCAGAATCTGCCTTTGCATACCCTCCGCCCAGCCATTCGCCTCTGAGACGCGGTTGAATTCGTCAAACCAGTCCCGAATATCCTCCTGTCCGTCGAAAGGGCGAGGTTTCAACTGGAATCCTACTGTCTGAGGAATTGGGGAAGTGAAAAGGGGGTCAGTCGATTTCTCGACATTCTTTAGGGTGTCATCTGCAGTGTCAGGGGGCGCACCCGCAGCCATAGCACTGCTTCCGACTCGGACCTAAACTCAACACCCCTCACTTAAAAAATCCCCAAATCCTCCAAAAATGCGAATGGCCGGTGGGTTGAGACTTACCAGTTACCGCTGCCACCAAATGTAGCGGGATGAGTCGGCAAAAGGGACACGGGACAGAGGGTAAAAGAACGGGTTTAATAAAAGGGCAGGGGCAAAGCACACAAGGCAGAGAAGAGAGCAGATGAAATGATTAAGGTTGTTTGGTCTGTGCTTTGCATTATCAGGCCCCGCCACCACTCCGATTGCTTCACCAATTTTATAAACTATTCTTTGGGTCAGTGTGCAAGAGGCCAGAGACATGTCCCAGAGAGAGCAAATTAAATATAGCAGGGTTTCTGAGTGTTACTTTTATTTGTAACTGAACTTGACTAACTTTTCTCTGTCAAGTTTTTGCTCAGATGAGCCTGTTTGTCTTTTACGTACGCTACGGCATAATCACGCGAAGCTTGTGCTATTATTGACATAGGTATTATGAAGAATTGTGTAGTAATGATTGAGTAACAAGCAGCAATCGATATGCAAATTTTTAGCTGCCCTTATCACTTTCACAAAGTTTATTCCTGTCGCCTTACAATTTTTGTTGCTACGTTTAATACTCTCCAACTAGTTAGTCTGAAGTCCGGTATATATTTGGTGATCCGGTTTTGTTTTTTAGCTTTCACTGAATTGTTTTCCTTTCACTGAAACATCAACAGTAAAACAGAAAAAAAGTGCGTCGGTTTAGCACTTTTTGGCGCCAAAAACTTGGTTGTCTATTGTAAACGGTTAATTATTTTTGTAAGGTGCTGCTCAAAAAACATATAAGGCGCGTTTGAAACTTAGCCTAAATGATGGTTACAATTACGAAATAGAAATACTTTAATATTTAATTAGCACATCAAACTGCAAACATTGTTTTTAAGCTTTTTTAAATTAAAGAAATAATCTTCTGTACTCTTGATGGTGGAAATTTGTTTTTCAGAATAACAAAACTTATGCCAACCATTAATCAAAATGTCAAAACACGTCTACATAAAGTACGCAGGGAAAAGCAGCGTAAAGACCTGTCGGCCTATGGGCCGACAGGAAAAAATTGTGTAAAGATGCCTGTGATGCAAATTTTATATGCTGGGCTACTTACAAGCGTCAAAATTTCACAATTAACACAATAATTTTCGTTCTAATTTCAATATAGGTGCTAAATCGGCTAATTTTTTTAATTGCATACAGTACTAGCAACGTTTTGCAAATGCAACAACATATTTAAGCAAATAGAAGTGTCGTGTAGAAAAAATCCATGACGTTTTCAATGAGTTATTAAACCTGTCCTCGCCAAAGTTTCAAATAATAATAATTAAAAGCTAAATACATTGGTCCTCAAACAATGGCACAAATGTACATTGGTTGTAGACAAACAACCGAAGTTATTATTGTCCAATTTCATCAAAACACTACAACGTCAACTATAAAATCCATTAGTACTAGTTCCAGTAGTTCAATCCTTGACTTTGTTCAAATAGTGTCCGTTGTGTAGCGACATGTCAAGGAACTTACATTAACGGAACTTAGTTTTAGCAGGCACGTTTTGCGAGTAAGGTTGAACTAATTTTCGAAACTTTTCGAGACATTGCGAGACATCAAGACCTAGTTTATGTGTCGATGATATTCTTTGATTATGATAGGCGGCAGCGAAATTTTCAAAGATCACTTATACGAGGAGTACATAATAAGATCCTATTATGTACACACATAACAGGTCCAACTGCTACATGTTTACTTGGTTTCGCATCTTGTATTCATGTTAAGTTTCAATTATAAGTTAAAAATCTTTTGTGAAAACCAAGTATAAATTTGAATTTACTCTGAAACACACTAGTTTAAATGGGGGGTTAAACACATTATCTAATACACACTATAATATCGTGGCTGCTGACACCGCATCATATTTAGATTTAATGTTGTTCAGATTCTGAATTCTGACGTGCTGATAAACGATTTAGGAAAGATTGTTTTGCCTATTTTCGCCATATCAGTAGCTAACCTACTACGCTCCAATTAATTAATACATACTAAATGACACTAATCATACGTATTACTCAAGTTTCTTAATGTCAAGTAAATTTTTGTGAAATATCATATCCAAATTTTAACTAGCAGATTTTTTAGTTTCGGGAAACATTGGCCAACATTACAAATTTTTTCGATTCGAACAGTTTTTGTATTTACCTTTGCTAATAACCTTAACGTTTTTTTTTGGTAAAGTCGGATAGAGCATAGTTTGTTAGTAAGTATACTTGCAGATTTTTTCTTGTGTTTCTATTTCATTATTTTTTAGCTCTTGCTGCATGAAAGTTCAAAAATGGACAAAGTCCAGTCATTGGCTGGGTTTTGATCCGTGACCACAGAAGGAGCCCGCGTCACAGGGCAGCTTCGTGGCAGGACTGTCACGCGTTAGCCATTTGGCCACCGGCTCGCTTCACTCGGATACCCAAGGCATCTTCGTGAAGCAACAGATTCTGCGAAACATAAAACTGACAGTTTTCACTAGTGTAAGATGTAACAGTTCCTAAGTGTAAGATTGCTTCTGATGTAACAGTATGCGCGAAAAGTAAACAGATCTGGGCCCATTTTTATAAAAATTTCAACGGCCCGTTGAAGTCAACGGCGAAGTTGAGTTCAACAGAGCCGTTGAAAAATCAGAAAATTTTATAAAAGTTTCAACGGTCCGTTGAGCTCAACGGAGCCCTTGAATTTTTTCCGTTCAAATCAGGCGACTGCTACTATTTTATTCTAAAGTCTTTGATTTTCGCCGACATTTTCAACGGCTCCGTTGAGCTCAGCGGGCCGTTGAGTTCGACGGGCCGTTGGGCGCAACGGAGCAATTTTATAAAATTTTGGGCTTTATAAAATTGAAAATGAGCTCAACGGACCCTTGAAATCTTTATAAAATTGGGCCCTGTTCATGGGCTCCATTTTAAAAAAAGTGCTATAGCGCTAAAAAGCTCCCAAAAAGCGCTATAGCGCAAATAGTGCATTTAACACCATCGATAGCTCTAAAAACGCAAATAGCGCAAATGGCATTCAAAAACGCTGTAGCGCATACAGCCCTTACAGCAAACTCTATAGCACATTTTGCGTTCGCTTGCACGCGTTTGTTACGAGTTGGTTATGAGCGTCCGGGGGATAGAGGCCTTTTCGAAGCCTTTTCGGGATAGAAGCCTTACATGTTTAGCTTAACGGAAAATCTAATATGAGTTAGTCTAACCGACTTTAATAATTTTGGTCTGGCTCACGAAAAATCAAAATCACCATATTTATCAAAATATTGTACCTCGAGTCATTAAACTCCCATGTATACCAAAGTCATAGTCATAGTGCCCACATTATTGCCCGTGGAGCTTGGGTGCCTTCTTAAAATCACTAGTGATAAAAACGAATTCAGGTAATACTACTTGCCATGCGTTGCTGAAAACTTACGCCGGCTACGGCCAAGACGGTCATAAATACGAGAAGCAACGACATTGCTGAAAATACATACTAGCATGTAATTGAACTGAACTCCAGCTAGTATTATTGATGTAGCTAATTGTTATTGTTTATACCAAGCAAACCTAATTGCAAAAAGGTCTTGGAATGGAAATATCAATCTTATATTATCAGTCTGGGAAACAAACACTGCTGCGCAGCAAATAGTCATCACAAAACAAAATTATATTCCTATCGAGCTGACAAATTCAGTTGCAACAGCATGTCTAGTAAGTGCACAACACGTTTGAGGGAGCTCATAAGTCAATCTTAGGGATTGATTTTGACTGCGCACTTTTTGCGCGGCCGCCTCAGCGGCCGTGCATACTAATTTCAGGTAATGCACTGAAACTGAAAATGCATGTTAATCATGCTCAGTTTCAGTGCATTACCGAAGCTTGCTGTAGACGCACATGTGCAGCGGACAGCGCGTACGTGTGTGTGCGTGTGTGTGTGTAGTTGTGTCTTTATTTATAGGCGCGCTGATATGCATAGCTTGGCAAGTTTATTTTAGTTGAATATCGATGTTGATTATCGATGACAACTTCACATGTATTAGAATTTACAAATGTCACATCACAGCAGCATGCAAACTCCGTAGTACTTCAGTAGTAGTTATACAGATGCATCGAACCGTAATTTGGCCAAATGCCGAATTGGCATTTACGTTTGGGGCGAGTACTAAGTTATTATGTAACCGTGGATTTCAACTGTAAAGCGTAAATTTTTTTCGTGTTTACTTTTTTCTGTAGACGGGTTAAGCCCGTGTTCATGCTCACTCCTTCTGACAAAAGCATCGTCTATACCACTCGCTTTGAGATTTACCTAGTTATCAACATACCTGAGCTAAAAATTGTTTGTGAATTAAAGAAAATTTAAAAATCATTTTTGCAAGATTCGCCTGAAAATTTGTGGCTTGTAGAGATGAGCTCTACGGCCCTGAGGCCCGGCCGGGTCAACCGGCAAAAGTATGAATCAGGGCCGGGCCGGGCCGGGCCGTAGAAAATTTGCATCAGGGCTGGGCCGGGCCGTGGAAATTTTGCATCAGGGCCGGACGGGGCTGGTATGACATCAGGGTTGGCCCGGCCCTGATTTTGGCCCGGCCCGGCCCTGATTTTGGCCCGGCCCTGCTCTGATTTTGGCCAGGCCCGGCCCTGATTTCAACCATGCTCTGACTGCTGTCAGAAGCAAACACGTACGTATGTTTGTGCGCCAACGGTACAGCCTGCGTAAACAGCCTGTCGTGTGGTGTGTTCCTAGTGTGTGTCGAAGCCTATACATGCGTACATGAGTAGATTATGCTATAATATCCGATTTGACGTTACCATCTTTTGTTTTAATTGATCTGTCGGTAAAAATTGATGATACGTCTCCAGTTGACCAAGTTCGGTCTAAGAATTGGAAAAATAGAGCATTTTGTCTGGGGGTTGCCGCCCCAAGACCCCTGCAACTTTGTAGTTTTGTGGTCTTGCGTTTGTAAAACGTCTTATTAGAGTTCAATTGCTGAAAAGTGCATTTTAACCCATTACGAAAAATTTGAAAACTCATTCCCCCCGACATTTTCTCCTGGGTACACTCCTGGTAATATATACTGTTTTTATCATGAACTTTTTACACAATAGGCTATAGTTTTTAGGTATTCAGTAGCATAAGCCTTTAAACAACACGCTAAGTTCTTCATCTGACAAAGGCAATCGAGCTGTCAAGTAATGAAAATCAGGGCCGGGCCGGGCGGCTGACGTAGACGCCCAATCAGAACCGGGCCGGGCCGGGCCGAACAAAATTTCTATCAGGGCCGGGCCGGGCCGGGCCAAAAAAGCCGGCCATGATCTCAACTTTAGTGGCTTGCCGTTTTTTGGCAAGATTTTTGTGGAAATTTGTGAGTTTACTCAAGCCGTAAAAACTACCAGCTGATTATTATCCAAAGCAAACTTACTAAGCTTAATTTCATCAATTTTAAACGACATTTAGTGCTACTAACCCTAATCCAGTTTCACATTTGACTAAATGCGCCAGTATTTGAAGTTTGAATCTAATATGAAATACCGAATACTAAGGGCAACTGTACTTTCAACTCAACAAGCACAAAAAGAACAGTTTTTTATTAACAGGCATTATTGAAGTAATTACGTATAAAATTACAGTTTACCATTGGAGTGACGCAGTCTAGGCGACAAACTGCTACTACAGTACAATCATAGTAATTGCCGATTTCTGTTATATTTTTAATGTGTCTGCCAATAAATTAGTTCAAAATGGTTCAGTATCAGAATAATCGAATGTCGTTCTAACTTCTCGAATTGTAGGTAAATAAATACATACACCTACGTCAGTGTTGGAAACGGTTTGGGGAGATCCACGGGTTTGGGCGAGGCGGGGCAAAAATTTTGGTTCGCGGAAATTTGGGATTTCTTACGAGTGAGCTCGCAATCGAATTTAACAATATCATACACACTCGAAACATGCTGAATTTCTTTATTCTGCTGCGCCACAGCGCAGCAGGCTTCTCTAGAATGAGGTGTCGGAAAAATAACGTGTAACTAAGTGAGTTATGTGTGTGCGTCTTTGCGTCTGTTCATCTGTATAACTGTGCGGGTGTGTGTGAATGTGAGTGTGTGTTTAAAATGTGTCTGCTATGTTTGTGTTGCTGGTCTGTCTACATGATATAATTTATGTATATTTGTAGCTACCTAAGTATGTAAATACGTAAACAAAACTACTAGAGAACACACATACATTTGACAAAAGTTCATTTGAATATTTTGCATGACTGCCTAGATAAAATGCAAGGCTAGTTGTTACACAATGTTGTATAACTAAGTTTATTAACGTCTCACATATTCCACAATTTAATTGCAGCGTAAACTTGCAGTAAAAGTTTGTTGTATACAGGTCTCACTTAGATACGTTATCTCATATTATTCACATAGTCTCATAGCAAACTTGCAGCAAAATCTCAAATTAAACCACACAGGTCTCATGGCGATAAGTTATCTCATAAAATTCACATACTCTCAAATACGGATCACAATTATGCAGTGTTATGACAAGTACGGCTTTACTATTTGTAAATGACAATAAGTGCATCTCATAAAATTGACTATCATTTTTGCCAAAGTAGAAAAAGTTATGTAACAGGTGATACATTGTTTACCAATAAACATTTGTCAGGGATTCGTGAATGACAGGTGGACTCAGACATACAAAAATTCTGAATGGTTAGTATGGGTACAGGATTGCAGTAAGCCATATCACAGATCACAGATATATTACTGCAATTATTGCTGTGTCTAGCATGGCGATTTTTCAATCTGAGTCAAACACAGTGATTTGTTTGACTGGCATGTTTATGCTTATTCTACAACTTTCACTAGTATAGCGCATGCAGCTCAATACATGAGCACTAGCTACAGCCAACAAGAACAACAGTTTGAATTTTATTCTGGAGGATATACAAGATGTGGTCGAGAAATCTTTAGCTGTGAAAGTATTCTTGAAGTAGATTTTCAAAAAGCACGAAAAGAATTATTTGCTGACATGACAATTGCTGGTTGGCTAAACAGTCAATCGGTAGCACAAATGATAATCAGAGACCGTAATTTTGGATATTCACATGATTGGCATATTGACTATATATACACAATCATAATACGTCAAATGGCACTATTAAATAATTCAACGCTGACGGCACCAGTGTTTTTTCGTCAAAAATTTTGAGACGTCTGACGCACATGCCTAAAATGCAAATCTGCTGCGCAGCAGATTTTGGTTCACAGAGTGAAAACATAGGTTTGATATTGCCAGGCCCATTTTGCATTAGGTTTGCTTGTTCACATCTTTGCCTATCGAGTTTAGAACTAGGCTACTGACTAAATAAAACTTTGTGCATACCGCGCTTAATTTTACCGATACGGTAAAATAATACTTACTGTCATCATGTGAAGAAATATACGCTCGTCAACAAAAGTGCTTGTTTATGCTAAATTAATCACGTGCAAAAACGACTGACTATTTTGTACAATACGTTTTTCCTGTTGTGCCACAGCACAACAGGTCTTTAATTTTGATTCTGGCAAGATAACACTAGATTGTGCAAAGTTTTGTCTGTGTGCGTGTTAAACATCAACTCATGTGTGTATGTGCGTGTGTCACCTAGATTTATAGTGTATTTGTCGTTAACAGCTTCACTGAAATAACTACAGACCTACTTCTTTCTCAGTGACAACATTCTGTTAAAGACCAAAATGTCGGGTCAAACTTTCAAAATTGAGCTGCCGGAGTAGATTCGAACTATCAACCTTCCGTTTACGGATCGGACACCCTACCAACTGGGCTAAGTGGAATCATAGAAACAGTTGATGCAAAGGGTATCAAGTATGTAAAATGTAAAACCAAGAGTACATAATTGGATTCTATTACTTGGTAAAAGTCACCAGTTATTAAGAGTTCAGCTCGGTAACGCTTATATGCAACTTTACTCGGCAGAAAAACTCGTGCTTACGTAATTTGTTGTAAGATAAAATCAATTTTAAGTTTTTACAAAACATTTATAGCAAGACAAAAATGTGTTCAATATTTTGCATACACATTTTCCAGTAAGATAATAAATTGCTGCACAACAGGTTTTAGCTGACCAACTGGTCAGCTTACTTGAAAGTAATTCTTAATACGAACTGAAGGTTTTGCCGCAGATTGGGCTTGTTAGTTTTAATCCCAAGCAGCTGCTAGTAGCACCGTGATTGTCATGACAGTGTTACGTATAGTATACGTATACGTATACGTATACGTATACGTATACGCATTGTTACGTATAGTATCTGAGATAGTGAGCTTTTATTTTGTCTGCCTGATGATTAAGTCTATTTCTATGTAAGTATTACCTACGTTGTTGGTAAGAACAACTTAAGTTTTGTGTGCATGTGTGAGTCGACGTGAAACAGTGAACAATGCGAGAATAAAAATTGCAAATGAGAGCGGTGCGTATGTATTAGGCTGTAAGGCGATTCAGGGCCGATACCATAGGATCTAAGCCATAGAGTAAGTTTCTTATAGACGGGTCCACAAGCGGTCATCCCCGAATGACCTAATTCATAAAGTTAAAATTATTTAACAAAATTGCAAGTCTGTAGTTTTATGGCTGCGGCCATGAAGGGACAAACATTGAATTAATCCCCTGTCTTCCTTCACTGCTTAACAATTATCCGTTTATTTACAGTATTATGCAAAACTGAAATTGTGACTACAAACGCATGCCACAGGGGAACAGATAACGCCCCTAAAATTTGGAAAAAAGACAGATAAAGTGCGTAAATAAAGAATTTACATACTCTTAGGGACGTCATTATTTCGTAATTTTGCTGGTTGAACTCACATATGGTTGTAAGTATGAACCGACCCTAAATCGTTCAAGAATACTTTTAGCCTCTAAAAGCTTTACAGTTTTAACTCAATTTTTGCGTTCTTTGTCTTAATTTTGTGCCTTTTTGATTGTATAAATATTGTGTATAATTTTGTTGTTTCTACGTGCTGTCTAAATAACCTTGACAAAAAAATCGTTGAGTTCGCGAAAGCCCCAGACTGAAATAAATCTAAGGTTTATGTTCAAGTGGTCAAATTATGTATGTCTATGAACATCTAGGTATTGCCAAAGGGTGTACACACGCACAAAGTTTTTGTTCTTTAATGTAAGTATAATGTGTCATCAGGACTAGTACTTCAGTTTCTGATTTTGTGTGTAAAAAGTGACTTGTAAACTCGCAAATACTTACTTACCAGAGACTTTAGATGATCTTCAGGTCAAAATGAGACTGCTGCTAGAAGTTAAAGACAACTGGTGATTTTCAGAATCGGCAGTTCATTAAATACAACTCCTAATCCTACGCAAAGCCTTATCAGAATGGCTAAAAAACTAACTCTTATTAGACAAGATCATAAATTATGCCATAAAAAAGCATAAATAATGCTCGCAATAAGCTTGCAATTGCGAATTTTACTTAAAAGTTAGACATCATTAAATTAATTTTTCCTGGGTTACGGTAACATCAGATAAAACTTCTATTCGGTTTTCTAAGCAGCGGCGCTTCTTGAACCGTATCAGCGAAATGCAGGGTTCACAGCCATACATGTGCAGCTGAGGAAATTTGGGGAAGAAACAGCCGTTAACGATGGGGGTCGGATTTTTTTTGGGGGGGAGCGAGGTCAGGTTAGGAGGGAAGCAATCCGCCCAATCCCCCCACGCTCATGTATGCTCACAGCTTCACATTTCATACAGGGTACACAGTTTAGCAATTATCTTTAC
Organism: Trissonchulus sp. WLG1_4; assembly: GCA_030248245.1. Classification (NCBI taxonomy): domain Eukaryota; kingdom Metazoa; phylum Nematoda; class Enoplea; order Enoplida; family Ironidae; genus Trissonchulus; species Trissonchulus sp. WLG1_4. Next base: position 27,772 of record JASANF010018134.1, read on the forward strand.
TAAAATAATAATAATAATAATAATAAATAATAAGATAACAAAATTGCATGATCATAAAACTGCAGCTGTTACATTAAGTTTTGCGGCGCATTTTTTATTTATGCCGACACCGATTAATGGCTTGCTCATCTGTTCATTTGCGCACGACATTATCTATAGAATATTTTAAATAAAAATAGCAAAAAATGAGCTGCATAAAATAAAGATGTCTTGTAGATCAGCTCAGGAAATAAAGATGCTATTATTATTTTTTGAAAAGTGAGTTTATTAGTTTGGTGCGCTAAAGCCTGTGCGCAATGACAATACTTAGTTTGACCGCAGTTTTATACACCAATGTATAGATTTAGGCGCTGACCTACAGATTGCATTAGGATTTGTTAGGCACCTATGTTGACTGCCGCAAAACAAACACCCGTTGTTTCTGCAAATGATACCGAAATTTTGCATGAACCCTACTGGACTCAGAACAATGATTTTGATTTCAAGAGCAAATTTTACACTAAACTAACGTTTCTAAAAGGGCACTAGGTAAGCATGGGCACGGTTAATAAAATCATTAACCGGTTGACCGATATTTCGGTTAATGCATTAACCGGTTAACCGACAAAATTGATGACTGTAAGACATGACTGAAAAGTGGTATCTCTGAAAAGTGAACCAACACATGGTCAAAATTAAACATTGAATCCTTTTGGAACAGTTAACCGGTTAACCGATTAATCGATTTTTTTGGTTAACTGGTTAACCGATCTCTTTCCGTTAACCGTTTGGTTAATACTTTTAACCAACCGGTTAACAGTTGGTTAACCGATAACCGTGCCTATGCCAAGTTTATAGCACTTAGTTTTGTAAGGAAATCCTAGACAAATTTGAAAACTAGTGCAGGCGCCTCTATTTTAGTCAGTGAGACTCTTGTCTTCAATGAATAATAATTACATATTTTTTAAACTTTAAACTTGTTTTTTCTCGAAACTGCTGTTTTGTTCATTTGGCCGATTGTTGCTCTAAGTGATAGCAATAAGCAATGTTAATTTATATTCTTGATGATTTAAGCAACCAACTTAAAAAGAAGCTGTTACTTTTTTATTATAACGATATATTTGACTAGTTATCGAAATGCAAGTAATTGTTTAACCCAGACCCGTTCCATCAAAACTACAACTGAACACTTCAATTGTAACAAATTTATCTCTACCTATTCGTAATAAGCTAGATTATGCTTCTGCTTCTTAGACAAGACAAACTACAGAGCCAAAGCAAGTAAGTAAATCGAGCGTCTTTTTGGAATACACTCAATTTAAACGCCCAACATCCCGGTATAGTTTTACATTTTTGTATGTTTTGCATTCTTTTTTTGGAGGGTAAGTTTGGGAGCCTCTGCCCTTTCAATCAGTGAGTCCTCGATGTATTCATCCTTGGAACTAATTGTCGCCCAGCGACATTGTAGTTTTATAATTTCGTCCGCGGTGTGGGTCCTGGCTGCAGCCGTTGCGCCCCGGCGCGTAGGTTGTGCGTCAAAAATTGTTGCGGGTCTAAGCCCACTTTTGCCACGGCCGATTTGATAAATTTTTGTAAGGTATCGTAGGAAATTGGTTTTTCTGTTTAGCGTTACACAATTTTTGCTTGGTCTCAAGGACTGTAGCAGGTAGCTTGTTTGATTAAAGGATTTGTCTGATGACATTTTTTCTACGTACAGTTTTAGCAACACGACAGGATAGTCTTGGTCGCCTGTTTCTGCCACTACTGTGAATTGTCCTTTTCTTAGTTGATCCGTCTTGCTTGATATACTGTGGATTTTTGCTAAACTTCTAGTAAATTCTATGTCCTGCAGACGTAACTGCTGTAACGCGGAGGTTCGGCACATCCCTATGAATCCGAGAGTCAAAGCCGTAGCTGCCAAATCCCCCGGATTTGCTTTTAGTTCTCTTGTTATTTCCAACAGTTTATCCGGTGGGAGATGTGTCATTTTCTTTACAGGCTTTCCAGAGTTTTATTAGACCTCGCCAAAAAATGGGTTGTCTTGAAACCGTTCGGGGTAACCCAGAAATCCGTTACCCATACAAGACCGGCAATAGCTTTACTGAGGGATGATGGTGAGTGGAAGTTTTTCCGCATGGCGACCAAAAAAGTTGCAGTTTTCATTGGACCGACGGAAAACGGATTTTTGTTTTTATGCAC